>VXBU01001486.1:2636-15895 GCA_013400315.1 Bombycilla garrulus
TATTGGTGTAAACATCCTCGTTGTCAATATTCTATTGGTTAATGAGTCTTTAAAGGACATTAAAAGCCAGAGTCCTGTGACTTCCAGCCATGCTTTCAACACCTGTAAAGACCTCAGGCTTTTGCTCCATGTAGAAGATAAATAAACTGCACTTTTAAGAATGTAGAAGTCCTGTCTCTTCCCTCATCAAAAGAGCTTCCCACAAACACTGAGGGTGGTCAGTGAGGCCCAGGTGATCTCCAGAGCCCTGCAACCCCAAGCACACTGTGCCTCCTGCTGGGCTCAGGTTGGGACAGGTCCCCTTCCTGCACTGTTTGATTCCTGTGTTTCATACCTGAGATCTTACTGTGATGTTGCTTTTTGAGGAGCAAACAACCCCTCACCAGGTGATCCCCCTGTGAACAGCCATCAGTGGAAGCTCCAGCTCAGTTATGGGACACTGGGCTGTGGTTTGTCACCTGCTGAAATGGTGTCCTGCCTGGTCCAGCAGTGTGAAGATGATTCTGTGGTTCCTTTTGGATTTATTCAAGTTGCTGAGGCACAGGGCAGTTTTTTGTGCAGGAGTTTTTGCTGTGCCCTACTTGTGTTATTTAGAGGAAGTGGTTGATGGGGCTTGTGCTATTCTGAAGGAGGTTAATGATGAGTGTGGGCTCTGTAGTGGTAGAGAAGTATCCTTAAAATACTATTTGAATGAATTATTACTATTTAAAGAACTATTATATATAAAACACTATTTTAAAGAACCCAAAAAACTAGGATTATGCCTATTTCAAATCTGCTTTTTAATAGTGGTGTCTCCTCCTAACAGCAGGTGCCAGCTCTCCAAATTTCCACTGCAGCTCTTAGTAGGTCAACTTTGATGTCTCCAGACTAGAAAGGGTAGAACCAGAAGAGCTGAATTTCTCTCTCTTTGTGCCTTTAGCTCATTTTCCAGGTGCCAATCACGCCAATTTACTTTTTCCCCCACTCTTTTCTGGGCTGATTAAGCCCCTGCAGAGACAGATTTGTACTTGTTGAGACAAGAATATTTTATTTTATGCCTAACTAATCCTTTCAGAACGACCTGGGTTATGTTTGTTTCCTGTCCTGTTTAATCAAGGCATGTTCAACCAGCTGAAATTTCAGGATAAAACATGTCCAGTGTAGATTGTCTTGTGACTGATAATCAAAAGAGCCTTGACAGCACTTCAGGTGTGTGAAATGCATTTGTTAGAAATAGGACAAAAAAGAAAAGGAAAAGGGGCTGGGTTGTTCCTTCAAACACCTTTTTTTTCCAGGTCACTTTGCCAAGGAGTGTTTCATGCAGCCTGGAGGAACGAAGTACAGCCTCATTCCAGAGGAGGAGGAGGAGGAGGGGGCAGCAGCAGGACGTGAAGGGGATAAAAAGATCAGCCAGGCTGAGGAGTCTTCAAAGAAGAGGAAAAAGGTACAAGGTAGCCTCTGGCTGGCCTGGAAAGGGAAATGGAGCCTGGGTTTTTGCTCTGTAGTTACAGCTGAGTTCTGCAGCCATGTGGGAGTGAGTAGCCAGGTGTGGGCTGAGGAGGTGCCTCAGTTTTGGGCAGATTCTGTAGCAAAGCAGGGATCTCCTCTGCAGATTTCTTACTAATTCTTAGCTTTTCTCCTTTTCTTGTCAAGCTGGTTTTGTGCTGAACACACAGCCCTCAAAAGATAATCTTAGAGTGAGAAAAAGATGATTATTGTTTTTCCTGTCTCTGTGAGGCTCTACAGGCATTGCTGCAGTGTCCTGAATTCCTGTGACTCCTGCCAATGACCTGTTTGGCTCTTTTCTCCTGCCCTCACCTCTTTGATGTGGACTCAGTGCCCTGCTGGCTCCAGGGGTGTCCTGCCCCTGCCAGAGCTGTGGGAATTGGGTTTGTGTGCACACTGGGGGAAACTCCCTGGCTGTGTTTGCACAGGGAGCATTCCCAGGCTCCAGGCAATTTCAGTCCCTGTGGAAATGGCACCAGATCACAGACACTTTCCAGGCACTGTTTGACCTCTGGCTCGGCGCAGCATGGGATAAAATAAAACACAGGTGGGGCTTGAACCCAAACCAGCAGCTTTTGGTGGTCAGGTTCATTCAGGGATGAGTATTCACAGAATCCCAGAGGGTTTGGGTTGGAAGGGACCTTGAATCCCATCCCATCCCACCCCTGCCATGGCAGGGACACCTTCTACTGGCCCAGGCTGCTCCAAGCCTGGACTGGGACACATCCACAGACAGCCACAAGCCAATTCAAGACTTCAATAAATAAACTCTTCCCTCAGCCCCTTCACAGTCCCACTTTTAAATACTCCTCCAAAGCCCTTTCTCAATTTTTTCCCCTCTTTCCAGCTCTTCGGCCTCTCTGTATCCCTGCAAAGTGGCAAAGGGCAAAAAAGGCTCAAAGTTTTAAAAGTTTTTTGAGAAAAATTACACAAAGAAGTGCACAAATAGCTTGTTATCCTACTCCTGCCCATCCACCAGGATGGGAATTCCCAGTGGGGTCTGGCCCTGCTGACACTACAGGAAACGTGGGTCGCTGTCCTGAATTTGCTCCTGATTTTTTTGGGGGCTGGTGGATTAATAGCTTTCCTTGAAATCTCACTTGTTCCTTTGATCTCCCTCCCTTCTCAAGGGTGACATCAAAAGTTTTCAGATGTTTTCCAGAGCTGGAATAATAAAACTTGGAGCTTTTTTGGAGGCAGGATGTGGGATCCTGGAGATGAATGGTTCCCTTGTAGTCTCGAGTGCCTGCTGTGATCTTGTCTGGGAGCACCACGTGTCCCCTGCTGGCCTGGAGCTCCAGGCCTTTCCAGCACGTGGCAGTGGCTCTGTGGATTCAGGACAATCCCCTTGCTGCCCTGTCCCCTCCCATGTGTGTGACACCAGTGTGGGGCTGGGCTTTTTAAATGAGAGGAGGGAGCTGCCAGCTCCCAAGGGATTCCATCTCCACTGAGTGTCAGAGCAATCAAATTATTATTTGTGGTTGTTCAGGATCAGTATTTTGTGCTTTCCTGGAGCTGATGTTTCCTTGCAGTTTCTGGGTTTTTTTTCCTCTTCCCAGAGATTGCTCTCTTGAGACACTCCAGCATCCTCACCTGCTTTTTCTCACCTTGCCTTCCCAGGTGTTCCCAGCTCTTGGTTTCCCTCCTGCCTGAGCCCTGCAGCATTTACAGGCTGGAGCTGGAACACAAACCCTGTGAGGAACGGCTGAGGGAGCTGGGGCTGCTCAGCCTGGAGAAAAGGAGACTCAGGGCTGAGCTCATCACTCTCCACAGCTCCTGCAGGGTGGCTGTGCTCAGCTGGGCTTGGGCTCTTTCTCCAGAACTGACACAACCAGGGGACACAGCCTGAGCTGCACCAAGGGAAATCCAGGTTGGATATTGGGAAGAAGTTCTTCCCAGAAAGGTGCTAAAGTGCTGGAATGGCTGCCCGGGGAGGTGCTGCAGTCACCGTCCCTGGATGTGTTTAACAAAAGCCTGGATGTGGCACTGGGTGCCAGGGTTTAGTTGAGGAGTTGGGCACGGCTTGGACTCGATGATCTTGAAGGTCTCTTCAAACCTGGGGATTTTGGAACTCTGGGATTCTGGGATTTTGTGATTCTGGATTCTGTGATTCTGGATTCAGGTCTCTGCCTGCGCGAGGCACTGGTGTGGCAGTGACACATCTTTGGGTGGCAGCACTGAGCCCTGGCCTGTCCCCATAATCCCTGAGCAAGTGGGTGAGGGAGGGAGAACGGGAGGGGCTGGAGCTTGGCCAGGGAAGGGAACAGGGCTGGGAAGGGGCTGGAGGATCCTGAGGGAGCTGGGAAGGGGCTGGAGGATCCTGAGGGAGCTGGGAAGGGGCTCAGCCTGGAGAAAAGGGGGATCAGGGGGGCCCTTGTGGCTCTGCACAACTCCCTGCCAGGAGGGGACAGCTGGGGGGTGCTCCCAGGGAAGGAGGAATGGGATGAGAGGAAACAGCCTCAAGTTGTGCTGAGGGAAGTTTAGGTTGGATATTTTGGAAAAAACCTTCACAGGGGGGGTTGATAAAACTGTCCTGGCAGTGGTGGAGTCCCCATCCCTCCCCAGCCACGTGGATGTGGCACCTGGGGATGTGCTGGTGGTGCTGGCTGATCCTGGAGGGCTTTTCCAACCCGAACAATTGCACAATTCCTTGGTGCTGTGGCAGGGATGAGCCCCAGAGCCTGTCTGGGACAGCTGGGCAGGCCCAGGCTCTGTGTCCCTTTTCCTCCTGGGGTCAGGGGGTGAGGGAGCTCCTGTGGGAACAGCAGTGTCCCTGCTGGGATGGTGTGGGAGGCAGGAAATGGGAATGGCTGAGCCCTTCTGATCCCGCTGCCTTTGTCTTCCACGAGAAAACCTGCAGTGCTGACCGAGGGATAACCCCTTGGACTGAAATTCTCCGAGTTTATCCCATCTCCTGCTCGCACAACCTCAAATTTGGGGGTTTAAATCCATTTCAAAGTTCCTTAACAACCTTTATTCCACATGGAACAGCTCTCCCTGAGGTGGTTTTGGATGGCCTTTGGGATTGGGGCTTTTTTATGACTTCGCTGCTCTTTTCCCCACCTTGGGGAAGATTTCCACAACTTTCTGCCGATCTTAAGTGAAAACCACACCTAAATGTGTTTGTTCTGTGACCTGTGGCTCATCCAGCCTAGGTCCATCCTCAGTTTTACTGGTTTTACTGGTTCTTCCCAGGCATTAAGAGGGCACAGCCCTTCACACATTGTCTTAATCCAAATTTTTCTGAATTTTGCTGTCTTTGTTTACTGGGTCTAGGCTTGGCTCTTCTCCTCAGCTTCATTCTGACTGCTCCTCCAACAGAGGATGCAAAAACACCTTTAGATTAATGTAATGAATCTTGTTTGGAGTGAAATTGGGTGGTGGAATGAGGATAAATAATAAAATTAAGTAGCCTGGAGGGATTCCTGGCCCGCCCCTGGGGATGCAGACAGACTTTAGAAATCCAATTGAGTTTTTCACAAGGTTAAGACACAAAGTCTTGAAATGGGATCACAACTTCCCAAAAGGGTCTGGTGAAAAATATTTCAACTTCTTTGGAGAGTTCTTGGCACTCCCCTCTTATCTCAACCCCAAATACCTTTAGGAGGAATGAGCTGTTGTAACATTCTGAGAGCACAGCCTGGAGCAGTTTCTTCACAAAGGCCAGGAGGGAGCCTGGAGTGCTGCAGGGGCCCCTCTCGGAGGAGTTTTTGGAGCAGCAGGGAGGAATTCCATGCAAACCAGCACTCAGGCTCCAGCCCAGCCTGCTGCTGTCCTGCTGGCAGCTCCAGCAGGGGCTTGGAAGGAGGTTTTGCAGCACTTCTGTTGGGTTGTGGTGTGATAATTGCATAGGTGGGGCAGGATGTGCAAGGAACCGTGAAGTGCAGCTCTGTGTGCAGTGAGCCCGCTGCACTGAGAGCTGACTGGGGCCAAATCCTCTCAAATATTCCCCCCAAAATGCAGTGTTTGGAGCTGATTGGGCCAAATCCTCTCCAAATGTTCCCCCAAAATGCGGTGTTTGGAGCTGATTGGGCCAAATCCTCTCCAAATGTTCCCCCAAAATGCAGTGTTTGGAGCTGATTGGGCCAAATCCTCTCCAGATATTCCCTCAAAATGCAGTGTTTGAAGTGCTGGGTGTACCCAGAGCTGAGCTGAGCCCCGGCCAGCAGGGCTGGAGGGCACTTGGCAGCTCAGGTTTGCACACAGCCCCTGCACACTGAGTTCAGCCACCCTGAGGGAAGCTGTGCTCTGCAGCAGGATGCTGCTCGTGCACGAGGCTTTTGCTGCCTCCTGCTACTGAAAATCATAAAATCCTGGAATGGGTTGGGTTGGAAGGACCTGAAATCCCATCCAGTGCCACACTGCCATGGGCAGGAACACCTCCCACTGTCCCAGGCTGCTCCAAAGCCCTCCCAGGGATGGAGCAGCCACATTTTTTACTCTGGGAATGCTCAGCTCTCCTTCTTTGCTGTTGCTCTTCCAGCCCAGGCTGTGCTGGTTTGCTGTGCTGCCTGCGCTTCTGCAAGAATCAGAAAATCATGGAATATCCAGGGTTGGAAAAGACACACCAGGATCACTTGGTTCAGCTCCTGGCCCTGCACAGGGCATCCCAAGAACCCCACTGTGTCCCAGGACAGGAATTTGTCTCAATTGGAGTGATCTTGGCTGTTAGAAACCCCCACAAAGGAGAGAGTGAGGGTTTGTTGATTTTTTTTTTCCAGCCAGCACAATGCCCACGTGTGCTTTTATGTCCCCTGTTCCATCCCCAGGAGTGTGACATCCTGTCCTGCCTTCAGCACTACTCACATCCTGAGAAAGTTTCCCAAGCTCTGGAATGAAACTCTGTTGGTTGTGAAGGTCTTGTCAAACTTTCTCACCATGTGCATGGGCTGCAAAAGCTTGAGAAAATTCTCCTTGCTTCATCCCTTTCTCTGGAGGATTTAACTCCTTCCCAGCCCCTTCTCAGAACTGGGAGGATTTGCTTCTGCCTTTCCTCTGTGGGTCAGGGACTTAGTGGTGAGTCTGTTGTTACCCCACAGGAGCAGGCTCAGTTTTGGGTGACATTATTGCTGTTATGGAGCTAAAAAGTGCCAAGGGTGGGTGTGGAGCGACTCCATCCTCTGCTCTGTTCCTTGGAATCCCACAGGACTCTGCTGGACACTCAGCTCTGAGTGTTGTCTTTGCTCTCCCAGCCCCTAAAAGAGTTGTTCTGCTCGGTTAAAAATAAGCTGCCAGCTCCTTTCCTTTTTCCCAGCTGGCAGCCTGGTACTTGGGCACACAATCCAAGCTGGGCACAGGTGCTCAGGAGCTGGGTTAGTGAGAGCCCTGAGCTGAGCTGAGCTGAGCTTGCTGGGCCCATTCCTCACTGGGGCTGTCCAAGGCTGTCCCAGGGCTTTGGTGACCCCAGTGGGGCCATCAGTGCTCCCCAAAGCCTCCTTGGCTTCTTTCCTTGTGCCCTCAAAGAGGGGAACAATTCCTGCTGAGCCCCTCTGGAGCCAGGCTGGGAGAGCTGGGGGTGCTGCCCTGGAGAGGAGAAGCTGCAGGCAGAGCTCAGAGCCCCTGGCAGGGCCTGAAGGGGCTCCAGGAGAGCTGCAGAGGGACTGGGGACAAGGCCTGCAGGGCCAGGAGCCAGGGAATGGCTTCCCAGTGCCAGAGGGCAGGGCTGGATGGCATCTTGGGCAGGAATTGTTCCCTGGCAGGGTGGGCAGGGGCTGGGCTGGAATTGCCAGAGCAGCTGTGGCTGCCTCTGGATCCCTGGCAGTGCCCAAGGCCAGACTGGACATTGGGGCTGGGAGCAGCTGGGACAGGGGGAGGTGTCCCTGGGACAGGGGGAGGTGTCCCTGGGACAGTGGAGGTGTCCCTGCCATGGCACAGAGGTGGCACTGGATGGGATTTCAGATCCCTCCCAACCCAAACCATCCTGTGATCATCCTCAGACCTCAGGAAGGTCTCTCAGGTTCTGCTGTGGCCATGGGTGATGTTGGAGGATCCTTGTGGGAGCCTGCACAGAAAGCTGCAGCTTTGCATTCACCATGTACAGGGTACAATTATTTTAGGGCCCACTCACCTGCTTCCCTTTCCTTCCCAGATCCAGGGGAAGTAAATCAGGTGAGTTTCTGTGGGGTGGGGTTTGCCAGGCCCTTGGCAGCTGCTGGCAGCATCCCTGCTGGGAGGGGCTGCAGCAGCACGGGGTCAATCGGATCCTCTCCCCAGTCCTGTGTTCTCATTAAATAGCCCCAAATTGCCATCCTGCATTTCAACAGTGCTGATCTGCCTTGGGGTGATCCCAGTGCCCCCCAGGCCTGATCTCAGGGTAATCTCTGCTGCTGCTTCATCACACACCTCAAACTGGAGGCTTTAGATCCATTTCAGAGTTCCTCAGGGGCTTTATTCCAGCATCAGCTGTTCTTGTGCTGCAGAGGGTCAGATCTGCAGCTTCTGTTCTGCAAAAGCCTGGGGGGTTCTGGAGTGGGAGAGGGCAGGAGAGGAGGGTAGAAGACAAGTTTGGGAACAGAAGAGTGTGCAAGGAAAACTGGAAAGCAGGAGAGTATGAAGGAATCAGCAGGATGGGGTGCAATGAGAAGTTGGTGAGCAGGAAGGGGCACAGAGGAAGTTGGGAAACAGAAGGGGGTGGTGAAATCTTTAGCGAGGTTGTGCAAAGAGCCACATCTTGCAGGAGGGCACTGAGCTCATCCTGCTGCAGGAAGCTGCACTGGGCTCTCGTGGCAGGAGCTGGGAGTGTTGGGATGCTCCAGTGCTCCCATCCTGGTGCTGGGCTGGGGCTGAAGGGATGCTACTCATGGCTGATCTAGAAACTCATTTTTGGGGCAAAAAAGCTTCATCTTTCCAAATGGTATTAATAAAAGAACAATGAAATAATGGAGTGAGGGCAAGAACTCTCCTTCCATGAATTATGCAGTGTTTTCCAGCCCTTATTTCCGTGGTGCTGCCCCTCTGCTCTTTGTGCCCTGCTCTGTACCCTGCCCCTGCCGCGGGGGCTGGCAGTGGGGATCCCCTCCTGCCTCCTGGGGCACGGTGCCCTTTCCAGGCAGGAGCAGGCCCAGAGAGGGCACCAGGGGCAGCATTCCCACACTGCCAGGCTTTTCCTGTGTTTTCCCAGGAGAAGAAGAAGAAGAAGAAGCACAGGGCCCAGCAGTCCTCGGAGTCAGACTCTGACAGCTCAGCCTCAGCCAGCGATGGAGCTCAGCCCTCCAGCAAGAGGCCCAAGCACTCGGGGAAACCCAGCAAAGCCGCCAGGAAGAAAAAGAAGAAGAAGCACAAGAAATAGCCCCGGATGAGCAGGGCAGGCTGGGCTGTGCCACGGCCGTTCTGTGGTGCAGCCAGCAGGGATCAGCAGCTCTCCTGCTCCAGGGACAGGGAGTTCCTGCTCAGAGTGACACGGGTGTGTGGTGTTACAGGTGTTGACCTTACTGCGAGCTGTCCTCTGTCACCTTGGGCACAGGCACAGGCCCTTTGTCCCACAGCTGCTGCCAGCACAGGCTCATGACACCGTGCAGGGCAGCTCTGCTGTCCCCAGTCTCGTGTCCTGCTGGAGCTGCTGCCAGCTCCAGTGCCAGCTGGGTAACTGCGGCCCTGGGCAGTGACCTGCAGAGGTTGGGGTGGCACAGCCAGGCCAACACCGTGCTGGGCACAGGGTTTGGTGCTGCTGGGTGCTGTGGTGGGGCCACAAGCCCCTGGCACAGAGCTCTGGGTTGTGAACCTGCCCCGGCTCCCTCGGTCTCTGCAAACACTGGGAGTGGAGGAGCAAGGAGCAACTGGGGGAGTGGAGATACTGGGAGTAAACATGAACTGTGCAGTGTTTGCTCCTTGGAAAGGGATGGAAAATAAATCTCTGCTCTCTCCAGCTGTACTTTGTACCGGCTTCTTTCTTCTGTACCCTCCACACTTCATCTTGGACAGGTGAAGAGCAGCTCTGGCTGCAAGGAGGAGACAGGAAAGGGGTTTTTGGGAAGTTCTGGCTGCAAGGAGGAGATGGGGAAGGCTTTTTTTGGGAAGTTCTGGCTGCTTGCTGAGGTTCCCTGGGGTGGGAAGAGGGTGTGTGGTGAGGTAGCCATGGGAGAAGCCTTCTGGAAGGAGCATAAATCTTGTAACTGGAGCTGAAGGTCAGGGATGGCAGGGGGAGTGTGCCAGGAGCAGCTCCGTGCTGCTGGGACAGATGTGGGTGGAGAAGGAGTCGCTGCTGTGGCCGCTGGCTCTGCAGGGGCTGGCAGTGGAGCTGGCACTGGGGCTGGCACCTCTTGGCACCGCAGGAGGAGTTGGGACTCTGTTGTTGCTGCTGCAGCCTCCCCCGATCCTTTTTCCTTCCCTGTGCTCCCGGCCCAGCTCCCCGTGGCTCCATCCCCCCTGGGGCCGTTTCCCATCCCGGATCCGGCCCCGGGAGCTCGGGGCCCTTGTTCTCGGTCAGGCTGCCCCTCTGGCCGAGGCGTGGGCTCCTCCTGCCCTGGGGCCCGGCCTCGCTGGGCATTCCCGGATCCTGAGCTGCTGGGGGCCCGAATATTCCCGCACTGCCAGCCAGAACCGATTCCCGCGGCCTGGAGAAGAGGCTGCGATGGGCTCCCGGCATCGCCGGCCATTAACCCCATCCCTGCCGTCCCTGTGCGTGGGCACGTGCCAAAACCGCCTTTTCCCGAGTAAACGGAGCACAGAGCTGTAACAACACCTTTATTGTTTTTCCATGTGACTTTTCCCACTGTCAATTAAAAAAGAACCCAACAACAGACCACGAAAGCACCACCCGAGCCGGGCGGGGGCAGGGGCGGCCCCGGCGGGGCAGCGGCTCCGAGCCCACGGGAAACCGTGCCTGGCACGGGGCCAGGAGCTGCGGACGATGTGGCACCTGCTGACAGGCAGGGGACCTGCGACAGCGTCTATGTCGCCTTCTCGTAGGTGCGGGTGGAGACGACGTTGCCCATGGTGAGAGTCTGGGGGGGCAGAGGGGTGGGGGGGTTAGTGCTGCCTTGCCCAGCCCCGAGCTGAGCTCTTCCCACTTCAAACCATTTCTGAGCAGAGAACATCAGAATAAAACCATTTCTGAGGTGGGAACCTCGGAGTAAAGCCATTTTCTTACCAGAACTAACTTCCCATCCTTCAGCTCCCGGACCAGCGATGTCTCCTTCCCGTCCCACTTCTGCACATGGACGAGTTTGCCTCCATCCAGTTTGACGACGGACTGCAGGGAGGGATTGGGAGCCAAGTTACATTCCTGCTCGGGCTTTCTGGGCTCTGAGGGGGTTTATCCCTCAGAGGGGACCCTGGAGCCGCGCAGGGCTCGGGATCAGCCCGTGGGTGCCGCTGTGGGGATGCCCCGCCTAGCACAGGCTCGGTCAGCCGCGCTCAGCCCAGCCTGGATCCTGCACTGGGTCACGGCCTCGGCTGTCCCCCTGTGAGCCCGGGTGCCACCGGCACGGTCACCCTGCCCTCCGTGCCCCGGGGCCACGTCCCGCTCCGGGGCCACCGGGACCTGCCCGGGCCGCGCTCCCAAGCGCGGGGACCAGAGAGGCGGGGCAGGGATCGCGGCTTGGAAGCGAAGCCTCCCTGCCCTGCAGGGCCCGGCGAGCGTTTTTGGAGCGGCTGCTGCGGCGAACGCGCCTCTGCTCGCCGCGCTGCTGTTTGCACAGCGCCGCTGCTGACTCAGCCCCGAGAGCCCGGCCCGTGACAAGGTTACTGTGACAGCGCCGGCCACGGCGCGCAGCACGGGGTTGTGCCGGGACAGGCACCGGCACCAGCACTGGCACCGCCCGCCTGTCCCCATCCTGCTCTGTGCCCCGCACCCACCCCTCCAGAGCCGCGGGCTGCCCCTCGAGTGCCCCATGGCTCGGGTCTGTCCAGAGCTCAGGTGTGCCCCAGGTCCCCACACGGCTCTGGCTGCTCTCTCAGATCCCAATTCTTCCCACAGCTGGGTCCCTCCACTGCTCAGCTGTCCCAAAGTTTGGGTGCCCCACAGCCAGAGATCAGGGATAGAGCAGATATTGGGGAGAAGTTTCTCCCTGTGAGGAAGGTGGGGCCCTGGCACAGAGTGCCCAGAGCAGCTATGGCTGTCCCTGGATCCCTGGAACTGTCCCAGGCTGGGCTGGACCGGGCTGGGAGCAGCCTGAGACAGTGGAAGGTGTCCCTCCCTGCCCTGGGAAGGGGTGGAACTGGATGAGCTTCTAAGGTCCCTCCCAAACGCAAACCCTTCCATGCTGTCCTGGTGGAATAGGACAGCTTCCCACGGCTGACCCCTCCTGCCCTGTCCTGTCCAGCCCCGTGCCTCGGGCAGCCGTCCTGGCCCCGCTGACCCATCATGTGCCCTCTGGCCCCCGGCCGAGGGGCACCCCAAGGGCACGTCCGGGCTGTGGCAGGAGCTCCGGGCCGGTCACACGTTGCTGTTGCTTGAACAGCTTCCAGGAGCTGCGGCGGGAGGGAGGGACCGAACACTCAGCCCCTTCCCCCAGCCTCACTCCGAGCCCAGCCCTTTGTGCTTCCTGCTCTGGGGCCAGGAAAGGGTTTTGTGCCCTAAGAGTCCCCAGCCCTCTCCTGAGGTGCTCCCCGGGCTGGGTGTGGGGCACGGTTCTGCCAGCTGCTCCTGCATGGAGTGTTCAGTGGGGCACGGGAGCGGCAGCTGAAATCTAGGAAAAATCAGGAGCTGGGCCACTCTTCGAGGGAAAATGTCCCTGCAGGGTGGGAGAGGCCAGGAAAATCACTGCTCTCTCTCAGGTGATTTTTCCTTGCTCCTACAGAGAGGAGCAGCCCGGCCTGGGAAGGTTTGAAATCTCCAGGGACCCACAGCCCTGGGATGAGCCCTTGGAGAGGGCTGGGATTGTCCTGGTTCTCCATCCCTGCAGCGCTGCCTGGCTGGGAGAGCAGGCACAGAGGGGGCTGAAAAGAGAGGCGTGGTGCCCCTCTTGCCCCGGAGCGGGGACACTTCCCACAGCCCCAGCACGGCCGCCGGCCTCTTGAGCAAGCGGGCACCCGCCAGCCCTGCTCTTGCACAACCTTCCCGGCAGCTTCTCCTGCCCGGGGGGAGCCCTGCTGCAAAACAGACTCGGGGGGGCTGCCTGGACGGGATCAGGCTCGGGCAGCAGCCCCTGCGGACACAGAGGTGTTCCCCTTGCACGGACGGCCGGGATGGAGCCCTGGAGCACCGGGCTGGCGGAGCACCGGGCTGGCGGAGCGATGCCTCGGAGCCCTGGAGCCCCGGGCTGGCGGAGCCCTGGAGCACCGGGCTGGCGGAGCCCCGGGCTGGCGGTGCGATGCCTCGGAGCCCGCAGAGCCTCTCGGGGGTGCCACGGGGTGGGCAGGGCTGGGGGCTCACCTTGACGTGCCTGTCGTCCGCCGTGGTCTNCCCAATCCCACGTGCACAAAACCCCAGAGCCCCTCAACCACCCACAGGCAGCAGCGACCCCCCCACCGCCCGCAGCCCCCTCAGCCAGACCCCCGGGGGGGCGGGGGTTCACCAGGCAAACTGGGGGGACGTAGAAAAAAACAGAATAAAGAGGTGATGAGACCCCAAGCCCGCTCTCAGCCGCGCCCACTCACCCAGAGCCTTCATGTACTCATCGAAATTGTTGGTGTCCACCAGCTTCCAGGTGCCCACGAAGGCGTCAACCATGGCGAGGGGGCGCGGGGGGGCCGCAGACGCGCGGGGGTCCGGCCGGCTGCGAGCGTGGCACCGCCTGCAGCTGCTCCGGCCCCGCAGCCGCCTTAAATAATGTCCTCATCACATGATTGGAAAAAGCACAACGCGCTCCAGAAATACTCCCCGGCAGCGC
>VXBU01001486.1:23372-33985 GCA_013400315.1 Bombycilla garrulus
GAGAGTGTTGGATGGATGGATGATGGATGGATGGATGGATGGATGGATGGATGGATGGATGGATGATGGATGGATGAATGGAAGGACAGAGAGCAGGGATGGGGATGCAGAGGTGACAGGGAGGGAGGCTGAACCAGCATGGACAGGGAACTGCAGAGAGTCCCCAGCTGGGGACAGCACTGTGTCCCTTGGAGAGTGGCTCTTGCTGAGGCGGGCAGGGAGCAGTGCTGGGGTGTCCTGGGTGGGTCAGGGCTCTCCTGGGGAGCCCCTGGAAGCAGGAAAATCTGACTGGCATGGAGCCATCCTGATGCCCGCTCTGCTGAGACCTTCTTGAGGTGTCTGCTCAGCTCTGGAAAAGCTTTGGGCTTTTGTCATGGGGAGTGGGAGTGGCAGAGGGGTGGCACAGGACCTGGCAGGGACAAGGTGCCCTCCACCCCCCAAATCCCCTCCACCCCCCACAGAGCACAGGGAGCCCAAACCACTGCCCCAGCAGCCCTGTCCCCTCCAGGCCAGATGCTGGTGGCGATGCTGGCACTGGTGTCCCCAAGCTGGTGGTGGTGGGGGTGTGAACTCACCGGTGTCCCACTGGGAATCCCTGCTGGGATCGGTGCTGGGAATCCCTGGGAATTCCTGCTGGGAATCACTGCAGGGAGGACGAGCCAAGGTCCTTGTAGCAGCCGCTGTGTGCACGGGACGGGTGACCACGGCTGCGAGGCGGGGAGAAATGAATGATTAACCCAGGAGGTGATTAGTGATTAGTTAATTAGTGATCAGGGCTGGGGTGGCTGTGCCATGAGGGGCAGGACCCGGGTCCTGCTTGGGGGGAAACTGAGGCACAGGGCTGGACTGGGGGTGACAAAGGCAGGAATGGTGACAAAGGTTCCCTGCACACCTGCATGGCAACTGCTCTCTGCAGCCACCTGCAGTGCCACAGCACAGGTGTGTGCAGTGTCACCTGTGTGTGCAGTGTCACATGTGTGTGCAGTGTCACCTGTGTGTGCAGTGTCACAGATGTGTGTGCAAGTGTCACATGTGTGTGCAGTGTCACCTGTGTGTACAGTGTCACATGTGTGTGCAGTGTCACCTGTGTGTGTACAGTGTCACATGTGTGTGTGCAGTGTCACCTGTGTGTGCAGTGTCACAGGTGTGTGTGCAGTGTCACAGGTGTGTGTGCAAGTGTCACCTGTGTGTGTGCAGTGTCACCTGTGTGAACAGTGTCACCTGTGTGCACAGTGTCACAGGCGTGTGTACAGTGTCACATGTGTGTTCAGTGTCACAGGTGTGTGTGCAGTGTCACATGTGTGTGTGCAGTGTCACCTGTGTGTGCAGTGTCACAGGCGTGTGTACAGTGTCACGTGTGTGTTCAGTGTCACAGGTGTGTGTGCAGTGTCACAGGTGTGTGTGCAAGTGTCACCTGTGTGTGTGCAGTGTCACCTGTGTGAACAGTGTCACCTGTGTGCACAGTGTCACAGGCGTGTGTACAGTGTCACATGTGTGTTCAGTGTCACAGGTGTGTGTGCAGTGTCACATGTGTGTGTGCATTGTCACAGGTGTGTGTGCAGTGTCACAGGTGTGTGTGTGCAGTGTCACCTGTGTGTGTACAGTGTCACCTGTGTGTGTGCAGTGTCACATGTGTGTGCAGTGTCACATGTGTGTGTGCAGTGTCACAGGTGTGTGTGCAGTGTCACAGGCGTGTGTGCATTGTCACAAGTGTGTGTGCATTGTCACCTGTGTGTGTGCAGTGTCACCTGTGTGTGCAGTGTCATATGTGTGTGCAGTCTCACAGGTGTGTTCAGTGTCACCTGTGTGTGTACAGTGTCACCTGTGTGTGTACAGTGTCACCTGTGTGTGTGCAGTGTCACCTGTGTGTACAGTGTCACAGGTGTGTGCAGTGTCACTTGTGTGTACAGTGCCACATGTGTGTGTAGTCTCACAGATGTGCAAATTGTCACAGGTACGTGAATTGTCTCATGTGTGCACTATCACATGTGTGTGTGTTTGTGTGTGTCACCTCTGTCTGGGCTGTTCCATTTGACTGTACAGTTGTGTGCATGTGTGACATTCTGTCACATGTGTGGCACCCCATGACACAGTGTGGCACTCCCTGACACTCTGTGTGCAGGTGTGACATTCCCTGTCACACCTGTGTGTCTGTGTGGCACTCCCTGATACATCTATGTGACAGTGTGGCAGCCCCTGTCACACGTGCATGCCTTTGTGACACTCCCTGTCACACCTGTGTGGCACTCCCTGACACACCTGTGTGAACCTGGCACTCCCTGTCACACGTGTGTGCAGGTGTGACACCCCCTGGCACAATTTGTGACGCTCCCTGTCCCTGTGTCTGCACATGTGGCACCGCCTGGCTCCCAGCCCAGCCCAGCCGTGTCACCTTGTCCCAGAGTTTGTCCTCATGCCCCACCTGCTCAAGGTCACGTCCCTCACCTGGCACCGCCCGTGCCACAGCAGCACTGGGGGAGCCCTGAGGCTGGCACAGGGACACGTGTGACATCGCTGTGGATGTCCCACTGTGTCCCCTGGGGCTGTCTGGGAGCACACACCCGTATGTGGTGGTGCGAGCACGTGAGCACACGCTTCCCAGGGGGTTCCATGGATTTAGGGAGAAATCCTGCATGGAAAGGGCAGCCCAGCCCCCAGAGTCACCAGAGTTTGGGAGCCTTGAGCGCGTCCAGAGGAGGCAGCGAGGCTGGAGAGGGGCTGGGAACACAAACCCTGTGAGGAACGGCTGAGGGAGCTGGGGCTGCTCAGCCTGGAGAAAAGGAGACTCAGGGCTGAGCTCATCACTCTCCACAGCTCCTGCAGGGTGGCTGTGCTCAGCTGGGCTTGGGCTCTTTCTCCAGAACTGACACAACCAGGGGACACAGCCTGAGCTGCACCAAGGGAAATCCAGGTTGGATTTTGGGAAGAAGTTCTTCCCAGAAAGGTGCTAAAGTGCTGGAATGGCTGCCCGGGGAGGTGCTGCAGTCACCGTCCCTGGATGTGTTTAACAAAAGCCTGGATGTGGCACTGGGTGCCAGGGTTGAGTTGAGGAGTTGGGCACGGCTTGGACTCGATGATCTTGAAGGTCTCTTCAAACCTGGGGATTCTGGGATTCTGGGATCCTGGGGGGATGTAACAGTCATGGGGATGTGGCACTTGGGGATGGGGATTGGTGGTGGAGGGAATGGTTGGACTCTGACCTCGGTGGGTTTTTCCAGGCTGAAGGATATTGTGGATCCCTGTGACTCCCTGATGCCATGTTCACACACACACACACACACACACACACACACACACACACACACACGTGTGCACACTCACACTCACACAGATTCTCTGCACACCCCAGCAGAGCCGGAGCCCCGCAGGATGGATCAAACTCCTTCCCGACAGCCTCAGCGCCTCCCGCTGCCCCCAGCGCTGGAGAACCAGGAATAATCAGCCTCAAGGACCTTCTGAATCCTGCCCGCGTCCTTCCCGCAGAAAAACGCTCCCAGGGATGCGGAGGTGGGGTTGGATCCCACGTGTTCACCCTGCTCCGAAAGCCACCCCGGGGATCAGGACCCTGCTGCTGGCTGGGGACCCAAAACCCGGGGGTTGTCACAACCCTGAGCACTCCCAGGATCCAGCATCGCTGTCCCAGGAGCCCATCCAGCTGTCCCTGCACCCCTGGGGGACAGTGTCCAAGCCACCACCATGCCACAACCACCAGGTTCCATGGGCAAATCCAACCCCAACAGGGCAAATCCCACGGGATAAAGCCGGTGAGGGAAGATTTTCCACTCTAAGCAGGGGCAGTTTCTGTGGCTTAACATGGTCTCAGCCTAAAAAAGCTCCTGGAGTCACATGGAAGGTCCTCGGGGCCGCTGGCTCCTGCTTTAATGCTCCTAATGGGATAGAGGAGGGAAGGGCAGAAATAAACCTTAATCCCGGCTGGAGGTGGGCGGCAGGGAAGGTGCTGGAAGGTGCAGGGGGGAGATGGGAGGGATGTGCTCCCTGGTCAGGTTCTCTGGGAATGGCAGAGCCCTGGGGGAAGGGAGGAAGTGCTGAACGGGCAGAGAAAGGAGTGACCCACCCGGGGATGGAGAAGTCAAAGAAATCCAGGTGGGGGTCAAACACATCCATGGATCCCCTCAGCATCGGGATGTCCCCTCTAACACAACTTTTTGGGGTTTCTGGGGGTGGCAGGGATCCCAAACTGCAGCTGGAGCCCGGGGACCACCAGGGACACAGCACAACTTTGCCAAACACACTCCCCCCACCAGAGACAGCAAACCAGGAATGCTCCAGGAATTTAGGACCTGGGAGGTGTTACAGGGATCTTGAGGACTCATATAACGACAAGGATTTACTTCTTCAACTTCTGAGTTTTTAGTGGGTCATGAGCTCCTCTGGAAGGGGGTTTGGGGCATTTAATGCTCTTGGATTTCTCTGTTTGGGGGTTCCTCCTGCTTGTTTAATTCAATATTTTATGGGACCTATGCTGGGAATGCTGCAGCCTGGAACAAACCCTCCAAAAATCCACCAGCAACCCCTCAATGCGGATGAACATGATGAAAAATGGGAAGGATTTAGCGAGATGAAACTGTAAAATTGAGTGAAATGGGAAGGAAAGAACTGCCCCAGATCAGAAAGGAATGGGAGCATCATCCAGGAAAATGAGCCAGGAGTCCACACGGGAGGGAAATCCAGCAGAGCTGTGTTACCCAGAGCCCGACAGCCACCAGACAGCTCAAGCAGCCCCTGGAGCCGGGAGCAGCAGATGGCAATAATTAAACACAGGATAAAATCTGGAAAGCCGGGAGCTCTCCTGGGGAGGCAGCAGGTTCGGTCCCCACGGGTTCCTCTCCGGGGAAGTGGCTGCAGAAGCCCCGGCGTGCTGAGCCAGGCAGGAACGGGCTGTGTCACAGCTCCAGCACCCCAGGGAGAGGGAAGGAGTAGGATAAATATTGTCCTGAGCTCATTGTTTTCTGAGAAAGGGGGAAAAGACTGCAGGGATGTGGGCTGGTGCAGGAATATTGAACCTGGAGGTGCAGAATGACTTTTGGAGCAGGTTTTGCTCCACCCGAGAAAGTGTCTGGAGAGGATGATCCCTCCCGGCAGGGATGCAGCTTCCAGGACCCATTCCCGTGGGATGCTGGCACCCCCTGCCTGCCCTCGGCAGAGGAACCTCTCCAACCGTGGCCTGGCAATTTTATCCCTCAATGCCCAGCATTCCAGGTGGGCCAGGCAGGAATTTGGGCCGGGTCGGATCTTGCTGGGCACCTTTGGAGTGATGGTCCAGAGTGAGGCGGTGCAGGGATCCGAGCAAACCTGCATCCTGCCTAGAGCACCAGCAAGTCCTCCCATTTCCCCCAATTTTCCCCTGGCTCTTTCCCAAATCTCTGAGGAATTGTTCCAGTGCGATTTCTAAGCAGAGGTGACACTGGCAGCTCCCCAAAGCTCTGGCCCAACCTGAGAAGCTCCAGCACATCCAGGTACCTGCAGGGCTGGCTCTTCCCTGCGATTCCCTTCCCAGCAAAGCCCCCGTTCCAAAGGCATCGGGCACGTGGCTCCCAGTCCTTCCCTCTCTGGAGCAGCAGATTCTCCTCACTGGGACAATGCCCTTCCAGAGGAACTCCCAGCCCCCTCTGAGCCCTTCCCATCGTGTCCTGCCCTGAGCTCTGACCTTCCTCCTGCTCTTGCACACTCATCCTCACATCCAGACTGCCTTTCCCTCTACTCCACCACTCCCTCTTGTGCTCGGATTGACTCATCCATGGATTTGGGAAATGCTGAAGTGTCTCCTTGATCCCTCCATCATCCTCACATCTCTTTCTCCTGCTCCCTGCCTGGTCCCCATCGCTGCCCTGCAGATGGGCAGGACCAGCTTTAGGCTCAGTCCTACCCCTGCTCACACCCAAATCCTGAATTATTCCACCCAGACCTCTCCCTGGATCTCAGGAATCCTTTTAAAGATCACCCTTCGTCTTCTGCTTTCTTTTGCACAATTTAAGGTCTCACTGCCCAGAGCAGCTGTGGCTGCCCCTGGATCCCTGGCAGTGCCCAAGGCCAGGCTGGACATTGGGGCTGGGAGCAGCTGGGACAGGGGGAGGTGTCCCTGGGACAGGGGGAGGTGTCCCTGGGACAGGGGGAGGTGTCTCTGCCATGGCAGGGGTGGCACTGGATGAGCTTTAAGGTCCTTTCCAACCAGGGATTCTATGACTTATTTTTTCAGGTGTTTTTGTTTTGTTTTATTTTTCTTTTCTTCCCAGCTGTAGGACTTGGAATTTTTATTTCCACATAAAACCTGAGCTGTGTCCCAGCTAATACTGGCCTAGGTGGAGCATAAATCCTTCCCTTCACAGGCTCAGCTGGGCTCGTGGGATACTGGGACCTAAATTCCTGCTCAAGGCAAGGAGAAGGAAGGGCTCTGAAATGGGACACTGGTAATCTCCATTCCCTGTAATTCCCGGCTTCCAGCAGGGAGATGAGCAGGGAGGTGGGGTTTGCTGCTGCCATCACCAACAGAGCCAGCGGCAGAAGCAGGGGCTGTGTTATTTTTCTGTCAGTCAGGGAGATGATGGCAGAGTTCAGCTGTGCCTAAAATCCACCCCGAAGCTGTCCAGAAGGGATTTCAGGCCATTTGTATAAACTGTCCCTTTGGTTTTTTAATGCTGGAAACACAAACCAGAGCAAGTCCTGCTCCAGTGTGGAGTGAATCTGGCTCTTGTGCTCCCTGACATCCCAATCTTAAGTTTCTCTGAGCAAACCCAAATTCTTCCTACCCAAATCCAGACCTGAGGGTGCTCATACCATGGTTCACATCATGGCTTGGCTTCCCCACAGGGCAGCGACCTCAGAGAAAATCCCCTCTGGATCCTGAAGTCCTGGATTGGGCTGGGGAAAAGCACTCCAGAGGACTCAGCAGTTTAACTCTGGCACAACCCTGCTGAGCTCAGCATCTCCTACGAGTCCACACTGGGATAATATCGAGGTGTTTTTCCTCTGGGAGCAGTGCACAGGGCATCCTGGAAAGATGCTGAGAGCAGCGGGCAAACCGGGATGTGTGACTCCCTCTGGACCACCTGGACTGCAGCCCTGGACAAGCCTGAGCTGCTCTGATTAGAGAGCAAAGCACCAAAGGCTCAGCGGGCAGAGGCACGAGGATGTGGGCTGACACTGCAGGGCTTCATCCTGCGTCCCAAACCTCCAGGAGAGGGCATGGAAAACCTGGATAACCTCAGCTGTGCTGCCCAGAGAGGGAATGGCCCAATCCCAGCTCCTCTTCCCCTTCCTCTGAGGCTCCCAGCCCCGCACACGTCACTGGTTCCCATTCCCTCCCTGGGATCCCAGCTCATCCTGGGGAATGTTCCCAGAAAAAGGATTTCTGGCTTCTCCCATCACACGAGGCAGGGTTTCTGGAGGCTGGGAGGGGCCAGGTCCCTCTGCCAGGAGGCACTCGGGGCTCTGGGAATGCTGCAGCTGGCAGGGATGGAGCTGCTTGGCAGGAGGGCACCCTGAGGAAGGGATCAGCTCCCTGGGCCATGTGCTGGGTAATGCACAGGAGTGGCAGTGGACAGCAGGACAGTCGTCTCTGCAGCACCAGGGATATAAAAAGCACCCAGAAACCACCAGCAGTTCTCCAGCCATGGCTGTTCCCTGTGGGAACCCCAAGGGCTGGCAGAACCTTTATTGCCAGTGCCAGGGGGAGGGGACAGCTCCAGGATCCAACCTGGCACCAGCAGGGAGAGGGAAGGGGAAGGGAAAGAGAAAGGGAAAGAGCTCCAGCCACTCCCAGGCCAGCCAGGTGTTCACCAGCCTGTAGGCTGTGACCTATTCCAGAGCTATTCCTATTCCATCCTCCACCCCCATCAGTTAATTCCCTTTAATTAACTGATTAAAGGTAATCAGCTGGAGTGGTGGGAGGAGTACAGGAATATCTGAATATCTCCTGGGGAGTTTGGGTGCCCATCAAGGACCCTACCAAGGTGTTGGCTGAGCCTCCCTTCCCACATTCCTCAGTCCCATTGGCTACATCTGGACCCTTTTTGAGACCAAGGGGCCCCTTTGGCACGAGGGGAATGGGAGCCACCCACAACCCCGTGGAGACAGCCCCGGCACCTGGGTAACCCTGCCCCGGCAGTCAGGGGAGTGCACAGGAGCTCCACATCTCCCTCAGGAAGGAAGGGATCTAATGAGGGTAATTAGGGTGATTGAGCCCTGGGTAATGGAGCTCCCAGCAGAACCCTCGGTTGCCTGCTCCAACACACCACAAACTGTAATTTTGCATTATAAAACCAGGTAATTTTGCATAATAAACATGTCACCCACATCCACAGCAGTTCCATTCCTCACCAGGTTCAGGCTTCCTCCCCAAATGGTTTTCAGCCTCTGCTCCAGCCTGAGCATCCCGGCTGGAGCTGACGTGGAGGACACGATCCAGGGATGGGGACGGGGACACCCTCGGTTCTCCTGGCTGTGGAGCTGTGGGTGGCACAGAGATTGGTGCCAGGGGAAGCCCAGGGAGCTGTGATGAGGGCTGTGGGCTGTCACAGGTGCCAGCTGGGTGCCACCAAGCACATCCCAGGCTGTGCCACACCGGGAGTGCCACGGTCTGGGTGACACCGGAGCGCCACGGGAGCCTCATGTCCCTGCACAAACTCCTTCCTTCATCTGCTACTGCTGACACCTGGAGAGGAGCCTGGTCCAGCTGGGAATGGAGGAGGCTCCCAGCCCTGCCAGAGCACTGGGATAAGTGCAGGCACCCCAAATTCCAGGGAGCAGAGCAGCTGAACCTTCCCTGGAAGCTCTGGCTCCCTGGAGAGCGCTGGCATGTGCTTCCCCCGGGTCCCTGGATCCTCCTGCCCGGATAACCTCCATCCATCCTGCCGTGGATCCTCTCCTTCCCGCTGCAGCTCAGCCAAGGGGAGGTGGGAAACTTCCAGGGCACCCAGCTTTGAGGCAGCAACCCCCACCCGGTGGTGAGGCCTTGCATGGAGGTGAACCAGATGTTTCCCACCACCCCTGCACTGAGGATGGGAGCACCATCAGGGTTCTCCTGCTGTCACCTCCACCCTGTGACAAAACCCCCACCCCTGGGAAGGGAAGGGACTGAAAGCCAAGGAGAGAAGAAATCCGTGCAGGCACTCTGGGGTCAGAGGCACGGCTGGAAATCCATGATGGAGCAGAGCTGGATCCAGCACCCCAGGGCTGAGCCAGGAGCTGGAATCGCCTGTTCCAGGAGCCAAAGGCAGAGTGGGGCCATGGTCCCCATCCTGCTCCCCAAGGCCTGGAGCACCCAGCCAGAGCATCCAGCTGCCCCACGAGCTGAACCCCAAGGTCTCCTCCTACGAGCAAACCCCCAGAGCCTCCCCCTGAGCACCCCCACTCTGCCTCCCAGCACCCCAGTCTGGGCAGAAATGCTGGGATTCCCTCAGTTTAAAGAAGGGAGAAATCGGCTCTGCCACCACTTTCCCCCTACCCAGCCTCCTGCATTTTGGGGGAGGTGGTGCTGAGCAGGGGAAGGGTGGGGACAGGGGGACAGCGGCAGAGCTGTGTCCGTTTGTCACAGCAAGGACTGAGGTGTCCCTTGGTGGACACGCCAAGGTCATGGGCTGGGAGCATTTGGGGTGAGCACGGGACATCCCGCCTGTGCCACCTCCTCGGTGGCACTGCCACCCAGCCAGGGGACAGCAGCCAGCTCCGGGGACCAAAGGGACCCGGTCCAAGCATCTGCAGGGGCAGTCTGCCAAAATGATGCCCCGAAGGCAGGGAGGAGGGGCTGTCCCTGGGGAAGCCCTGTCCTGCCGGGAGGAGGCCCCGCAGGAGCGTGTCCCCTGCGCGGGTGTGCTCACCCTCGGGGGACTCTCCATGCCTGGGGACTCCCGCAGCTCCCCGGGCCCAAATCGTCTGGGGAGCTCCAATCCGGGAGCTGAGGGCTGGGGGTGGGGGTAGAAGTGCCGTGGTCTCTGAGAGGAGGACAGGGCAGGGGAAAGGTGGAGCTGGCCCAGGACACGCAGGGGTGGGTGCAGGATGCGACAGAGGTGCGGCCAAGGGGGTTGATCTGAGCGCCCACCCTGAGACAGACCTGTCGGTGCCTCAGCACCGCTCGCCCCAGTCCTCCCCGGATCCCCCCGCCCCGGGGGAGTGGGCACAGACACCCCGAGCCCTCGAGGGGCACCCCACCGCAGCTGCTGCAAACTTGCATCTCCCCAAAAACCCATCCGGCCCCGAGGCCACCACCGTCCCTGACCCTCCGGCCTCTCCACCTTCCCAGGGCGGTGCTCAGGGCGGCCACCTCCTTCCCGGGGCGGGCACCCAGTCCCGGGGTGGGCACCAGTCCCCGGGGCGGGCACCTGGTCCCCCGCCCGGTGAGCCCAGGGCACCCTCCGCGGCGGCCCCAGGGCCTCGGTGCCACCACGTCACCTGCACCCAGCACCGCTCACCGCTCACCGCTCACCTGGTGCCAGCAGCGATCCCGGTGCCGAGGCCGGTGGCGATGGTGACACCGGAGGCGATGCTGCTGCCGGTGCCGGTGTCGATGCTGCTGCTGGTGCTGCCGCCGGTGCCGGCGCTGATGGGGGTGCCGGTGTCGGTGCCGGGGGTGATGCCGGTGTCAATGTCGGTGCCGG
>VXBU01001486.1:86459-118113 GCA_013400315.1 Bombycilla garrulus
TCAATAAATCCCTTTTTATTCTTTCACTCTGCCTGCTCTCTGTTTCCAGGTCAGCCTTTCCAGGCGCCTCCAGAGCTGTGCACTCCAAGCCCCGTGCAGCCTGGCCTGGGACATTGCCAGGGACCATCTCAGAGAGCAGGGATTGGGCAGAGGGGATGGAAGTGATGCTGAAGCCCCTGGAGGGGTTTGCACACAGCTGGAACTGCTTTCTGCTCTCCCCTCTGCAGCCTGGAGCACCAGGGAGGCCACAGGGTTTGAGTTCCTGAAAACATCTTGAGAAATCAACAGGGGAGGAGAGAAACCCTTGAGAACATTGTGAAGAAGCCGGGTTTGTTATCCCTGTCCCCTGCAGGGACAGTGCCACTGTCACCCCACAGAGCCACTCAGAGGCACCTTTTATTTCTGCCTCTTGCTTCTGCAAGAGATGCTGACAACCAAACTGAGGGTTCTGAAGTGGGCAGAGCTGGTGGAGAACCTCCCACTCCTCTAAAAGACCACAGAATCATGGAATATTATAGGGTTGTATTATAGATCTGATAGAATATAGAATATATGTATAGAATAGATAATATTGTAGAACATCCTGAGCTGAAAGGGACCCTCAGGATCATGGATTCCAGCTCCAGTCCGGCCCAGACCCCCCAACAGCCCCACCCTGGCATCCCTGCAGCGCTGCCCAAAGGCTCCTGGAGCTCTGGCAGCCTCGGGGCCGGGCCCATTCCCTGGGGAGCCTGGGCAGTCCCAGCCCCCTCTGGGGGAAGAACCTTTCCCTGCTCTCCAGCCTGAGCCTGGCCTGGCCCAGCTCCAGCCGTGCCCTGGCTGCTGTCCCTGTCCCAGAGCAGAGATCGGAGCTGCCCCTCGGGAGGAGCTGCAGATCCCTGAGCTCTCTGCTCCAGCTGGACACTCCAGGTGCCCTCAGCTGCCCCTCCAGACCCTTCCCCACCCTCTGGCCCCTCTCTAATGGCTCAATTCTATGTTGAGGCACCCAAAGTACCCCCAGCACTGGAGGTGAGGCCACCCCAGCCCAGAGCAGAGCAGGAAATTCCCCCTGGCCTGGCTGTGGCTGGTGCCCCCCAGCACAGAGATGTCCCTGCTGCCTCAGGACAGCTCTGATCCCGTGGCTGTGCTGAGCTCCTGCACGTGTTCAGTGCCAGGCTGGGCTGGTGCCCATGGCACAGTGACAATCTCAAACCAGGCCTCACCCCCTCCTTTCCACCCCAGCACAGAACATTCCCCAAAAATCCAGCCCTCTCGCTGACTTTCTAAAGCTCTGTGCGAAGCACTGGAGTGTTTAACCCTGCGGTAAATTCACACCGCGAGGGGAGTTAGGAAAATTAACCTACCCTTGCTTTTGTGAGGGGGAGAAAGAAGCAAAAAATCTGATCTGTCGAGCCAAAAATTCAGAAGTAATGAGTGACACTCCCCCACACCTCCTCCTTAAATATCATAAGGCCAAGTGAAAAGCCAAGATCTTGGATGCTGTTAAAAATAGCTGATGAAGTGACAGGATTTGCTCTGGGGTTGGCTCCAGGGTGAGCCCCAGCCAAGTCCCAGCTCATGGGGAAGTTTGGAAGCGTCCAGCAGCAGCACCCAAGTCCTGCAAGCCCAATCTGGGAGAAAACAGCAATTATGCAAGAAAACCTGGCAAAAACAACCCTCTGCTCGCCTGTTGTTTGCCCGCTGGGCTTTGAGGCTGCACGGCTCAAGTTTTCCGTGTTTGCTCCAAAACAAATAATAATCGCCTTTTTCACTGGAGCTTGGGATCAGCACATCATCATCACCTGCTTCCCTGGGATGAGGCAAGGAGGCAACGGCCCAAGGCCCAGCGTGGCCAGAAAACCCCGTGGTGCTCAGAAATGAGGTGTCTGCGGACACACAGCGGAGGAAAACTCCAACCTCCCCCTTTCCAGACGTGTGTGAGACGCTTTCCCCTCTCTGGTGAGACTTGCAGTGGCCACAGAGCCTCGTGATTAACGTGGTGGATCCAAAGAAGTGGAAAAAAAGCCCTGGAAAAATAAAACTGTTTTCCTTTTCCATGCCAAAACTTGTGCTGGGTGTTCCACCTCTGGCTTGGGCATCTCCCATGGGCTGCAAGAGAGGGAAAAAGCTCCAGGGATTTCACTGCTGCGCCTTGTTCTGGTGATATCTGAGCAGCAAAAGTGGTTTGGAAGCATTCTGTGTGCCTGATTCCACATGGAGAGGGGGAAAATCCAGAGGTAAATTCTTCTCCCAGCGTTTTTGCGTGCTGTTTGTCCCCAGGGTCGGTGTTTCCTGCTTTCATTCCCTGGGTGCTGTGAAATCAGGCACAGCTGGGGGGGATCCTCTGCTTACTTTGCCTGGAAATCATTTTAACACCTCCAGCTCATCCTGCACACCCAGGCACACACGTGTGGCAAAGGAGAGAGGAGAAAAAGAGAAAAAATATGGCCTTGGGTATCTTTTTTGGAGGTTTCCCGTAAAAAATTGAGCTTTGGGGAGGTGGAACAGGAATGGGGAGGGTTTGGCAAGGTGGGCAGAGGGAGAATTTGGACACAGGACTACCCCAGAGGAGGGGAATGTGGCACTGAGGGAGTCCCAGTGAGTCCCAGTGGGATGTCCCAGCCCTGCTCTGGGAGCAGAGAGCTCTGGCCATGCTCTGCAAACCCTGCAGCAGCAGCAGCAGCAGGAACAGAACCAGACCGGCTTTTTGGTTTTTTTCCCTTCCAGCCTCACCTCTTTCGTTCCTCTTCTCTCGAGGTGTTGGTCCTTTGTCTGTGCCCAAAGAGGATTTTAACCCATCCCTGCCTTTATAAACAGAATCCCAAATCCCCAGGTTGAGAGAGACCTTCAAGATCATCGAGTCCAAGCCGTGCNAGAGCCCAAGCCCAGCTGAGCACAGCCACCCTGCAGGAGCTGTGGAGAGTGATGAGCTCAGCCCTGAGTCTCCTTTTCTCCTGCTGGAATGAGGGCAGTGCCCGGCTGGTGCCATCCCAGCAGCTCTGGGTGCTCCCAGCCCTGCCTGGAGCCGGGAATGCCGGGCAGAATGAGGACCAGGGCGCTTTTGGGGCAGTTTGAGTGGATCCAGAGCCAGCTCCGGATGTGCAGCTCTAGGAAAGGACAAAAGCTGGGATGGAGCCCAGGAAAAGGGAAGCTGTGACCTTTGCCAAGTCCTGGCAGTGCCCTTCCCGGAGCTCAGAGCTGTGACAGCGTGGAGATGTCAGTCTGAGCACTGGGATTTGTTCCAGCTGAGCTCCTCGAGCCATTCCCAGCTCCCTGGGAGGGAGGAGAGGGCAGAGATGGGGATTTGGAGCATTTACAGCCTCAGGGGTGCCTGGTGGTGGTGAGCAGCTGGAAGAGGCATCCAGGGGTTTTCCTGGGTTTCTCCAGGATTTAGGAGCCGCTGATTTCAGGATGTGGTGGAATCAGTGCTGGTCTGTGCTCCCTGGCTCTGCAGGGCTCAACAGAAAAGGGGAAAAACACCCAGCGACAACAACTTTGACAACAGGTTGCCACCAGCAAGACATGAAAAGGAGCTGGAAAGGCCACTCTTGTTATTCCTCCTGTAATTAAAACGGAGAATTTATTCCTCCTTGCAGCCAGCCTCCTGCAGAGAATTAACCACAAGATTAATGAGGTGCCTGATGGTTTGTGCAGCCCCACTCAGAACCCAAGCAACTGTTTGCTCCTCGTGTGCCTGGGTGTGGAGGGCAGCCAGCTCCCTCCTGGTGACGTCCTGGGCTACCAGTGACAGCTGCAGATGGATGTTTGTGCTCCTGGCTGGGATTTGGGAACAGCAGAGCCGAGGGAACGTGCTCAGAATCCCTGCCCTGAGGCACGGGCAGGGGGATGAAGTCTGGGAAGGAGCAGTGCCCAGTTTGCTGTCCCAGGAGGGTGACATCCAGCTGGGATCAGAGCTGTGGGTGACACTTTGTCAGCAGTGCCACAGCACTGTGGGTGGCTGGGACAGGCGCTGTCACCCTCTTGTGTGACCGCTGGATTTGTTATCTCGTGCTCTCCCTCATTTTCCCCTGATTTTAGGAACCACCCAGCTCCAGTTTCACTGCCAAAACACTTTTACATCAAACCCACACGGCCCTGAAATCGAGCTGCTGGTGACATTTGTCACCAGTGCCACAGGCCCACGGGTGGCTGGGACAGGCAGTGTCACCCTGCCCGTGTCCCCAGCGAGCAATAATTCCTGCAGTTTTTATTGGATGTTTTATCTCGTGCTCTCCCTCACTTCCCCCTGATTTTAGGAACCGCCCAGCTCTGGTTTCACTCCCAAAGCACTCTCACATCAAATCCACACGGCCTCCAAACACGGATTTTCTGTGCTGGTTCCACACCTTGATCCTTTCTCCACTGAGGGCTGGGAGCAAGTTCTGGCCCCCAGTGTGGCTGGGAGTGAGAGGGACAGAGCAGGAATTCGGAATGCGGGGATTTTCCCTTTCCAGAGTTTTATTGAGGGCTTTTCTTGCTGGCATCCACAGGCAGCTGTGCCTGCAGGGACAGCGTGGCACTGTGCCATCGTCACCTCTGCACCTCCTGCCCCTGTCAGGACAGGGTGTGGGGCTCCCCAGGGCCTGGTCCCTGCTCCTCCTCTGTCCCCGTAACTTCAGGGAGCTCAGGGATCTGTGTCTGTGTCCTGGAATTCGTGGGCATCACAGTGGCACCTGTGGGGTTCACCCCCCAAAATTTCTGAGGAAGAACTGTGGGCTCAAAGATTTCTGGGCTGGAGAGGAAGAGAAAGAAAGGCCCCAAAGGGAGAAATGCCTCCTGCTGGGGCTGGAATGAGGGCAGTGCCCGGCTGGTGCCATCCCAGCAGCTCTGGGTGCTCCCAGCCCTGCCTGGAGCCGGGAATGCCAGGCAGAATAAGGACCAGGGCACTTTTGGGGCAGTTTGAGTGGATCCAGAGCCAGCTCCGGATGTGCAGCTCTAGGAAAGGACAAAAGCTGGGATGGAGCCCAGGAAAAGTGTAGCTGTGACCTTTGCCAAGTCCTGGCAGTGCCCTTCCCGGAGCTCAGATGTCTCCGCCCCAGGAGGTGGCCCTGCCACCCCTGCCAGATGATGCCACCCATGTCCCCATGGGCACCGGCCTGGCCAGACCCCTCAACCTCTGAGAAAAACCCAAGCGACCTCCGCTTGCAAAGCTGGGACTTCCAGACTCTCCCATCGCGGTTTTCTTTCTAAATGCCCCTAAATCACCCTTCCCATGATGTGGAGAGCACTCAGTCTGCTCTCCCTGCAGAGCCTCCTCTCACACATTGCTCAGAGCTGTTATCACGTCTCCCCTGCAGCACTCCCAGACTAAACAAGCCCGGCCGTGTTTTTGGGACCTCTGACCAGTCCTGGCCCTGCTGATCCTCCCCTGTCCCGGGGCGGTGCCCGCTGGATGCCGTTCCTGGCCAGGGCTGGGAAGCTCGGGGATATTTGGCATTTCTCCTGCCGGCACTTGGATCTCCTGGGAGGAAGCCGAGCTCTCCTCAGCAGCTCCACGGATCACCCAGTCCTGGCTCTGCCCCACAAACCACGCTCCCAAAACCCAACAGGACACGGAGTTTTAGGAATTTTCTCCCTAGTTCTGGTGTCCAGGACCCCACCGGGCCTGGCTGTTCTGGTGTTCCCTGGGAAGGGTGGGAGCCCCAGACCTCCCCCAGCAGGGAGTGCTGACAGATTGCAAATCCTGGGGTGACAGAGAAAGGCAGAAAAATTAAAATCCCTGTTCCCTGGGCAAGGATCGGGAGAAACTGAATATTTTTTTCCCATAGAAAATCAAATTCTGAGAATTCTGGGCTGAAAACCAATAAGGTTTTTTTTCCCCCTTATTTTTCCTTTCTTTTTCTTTTTCTTTTTCTTTTTCTTTTTCTTTTTCTTTTTCTTTTTCTTTTTCTTTTTCTTTTTCTTTTTCTTTTTCTTTTTCTTTTTCTTTTTCTTTTTCTTTTTCTTTTTCTTTTTCTTTTTCTTTTTCTTTTTCTTTTTCTTTTTCTTTTTCTTTTTCTTTTTCTTTNTGTCTTTCTCCTTTTCCTTTTCCTTTTCCTTTTCCTTTTCCTTTTCCTTTTCCTTTTCCTTTTCCTTTTCCTTTTCCCCAGTTGACTTTTTTCCTTTCTTCCTTTTTGTTTTTGTTTTCATTTTCCTTCTTATTGTTTTTTCTTTTTCTATTTTTAAAATTTTGTTTGTTTTAATTCTAGAAATTCTCTTTAGTGTCTTGTTCATCTTTCTGGACCTCCCTCTCCATTCTTCAGCCAGACACATCCTCCAGGTCACTACACCCAACCTCTGCCTTCACCCAACCTTGCTGTTCCACCGGGGAGGCTCTGACTCTCAGAGATGCCATTTTTGACCCCAAATTATCCCTTTTTGAACAGAAAAATGAATTTGTGACCCAGACCAAGCCCACAGTGTCCCAGGGGTGTCCCTGAGCTCCCCTGGCCCAGCCTGAGGCCGTTCCCTCTCCTCCTGTCCCTGTTCCCTGGAGCACAGCCCGACCCCCCCGGCTGTCCCCTCCTGGCAGGGAGTTGTGCAGAGCCACAAGGTCCCCCCTGATCCCCCTTTTCTCCAGGCTGAGCCCCTTCCCAGCTCCCTCAGGAATTCTCCAGACCCTTTCCCAGCTCCCTCAGCCTCTCCAGGACTCCAGACCTTTCCCAGCTCCCTCAGGATTCTCCAGCCCTTCCCTAACACTGTTCCCTGCCTGGGACTCGCTCCAGCCCCTCCAGGTCCTCCCTGAACTGAGGGATGAACGGAAAACTGGAGGTCTCAGCTTGACACAGGAGTGATCCCAGGAGCTTCAGGGAAGGTGAGTGGAGCAGGATTGGGGACAGGAGACACCCCCAGTGGCAGCCACATCTCATCTGCCTCAGTTCCCAAACGCAGCCCAGCAGGAACAGGCCGGTCCCGCCCTCATGCCGTAAATCCAGGAGCTGTTTCCTCAGCGAGGGGCTCTCCCAGGCCTCAGTACCAAACCTCCAGGAGGCTTTTCTTGTGGTGAAACACTGAGCTCCGTCTTGGCCAGGCCAAGTGGGCTCTGCTCCGTCCTCTGGATGAAGTGGGATTGGATTTATTGTTGTTTCTGCAGCGGTTGAAGCTTTGCTCAGAAGGCAGCATTACTCACAGAGCTGCCTCCTGCAGGGCTCCCCTGCTTTTCCTGATGTTTCCCTTCTTGCCTTCAGCTGAATTCTCTCTGCCGTGAGCCATCAAACACAGAACTGCTCATAGATCACCTCTTGTCAGGGGCTGGCAGTGATTCTGGCTTGGCCTCTGAGCTCCACAGCTCTTGGAGACTTTGTTTGGCTGGAGGGAGGGAGGTCTGGGTCAGGCTCTGGGGTGTTCTCAGCCCGTCCAGACTCTGGGGTGTTCTCATCTCACCCAGGCCCTGGGGTGTTCTCAGCCCATCCACGTTCCAGTGGAATCTGGATTTCAGCTGGAAAACCGTCCCATTGTGAGGGGAAAAGCAGGAATGCAGCACAGCCTCAGGTGCTTCACAGAATCCCAGATTATCCTGAGTGGAAGGGACCCTCAGGATCATGGATTCCAGCTCCAGGCCCTGCCCAGACCCCCAACAGCCCCACCCTGGCATCCCTGCAGCGCTGTCCAAAGGCTCCTGGAGCTCTGGCAGCCTCGGGGCCGTGCCCATTCCCTGGGGAGCCTGGGCAGTGCCAGCACCCTCTGGGGGAAGAACCTTTCCCTGCTCTCCAGCCTGAGCCTGGCCTGGCCCAGCTCCAGCCGTGCCCTGGCTGCTGTCCCTGTCCCAGAGCAGAGATCGGAGCTGCCCCTCGGGAGGAGCTGCAGATCCCTGAGCTCTGCCCTCACTCCCCCTCAGGGTGCCCCTCCCCTGCAGCCGAGGGATCCCAGGGACCTTTGCTCACACCCAAAGCACAGCAGATAAATCCCTGCTCAGGGAATCCCAGACTCATTTAGGTTGGAAAATCCCTTTAAGATCATCAGATCCAACCATCTGCCAGCACTGCCAAGGCCACCACTGACCACTGTCCCCAGGTGCCACATGCACAGGGCTGTTAAAGCCCTGCAGGGATGGGGACTCACTCAGCATTTTGCCTTCATACAAAGGGAGCTGGGTGGGGTTGGTTCCAGGGTGGGCACTCATCTCAAATCCACCTCAAATCAACAGTGCAACCCTACCCCTGCTCTTTGATGGGCTCTTCCTCCCATTTCCTGCACAATTCCATCACCCTGACCACCGTTTCTGCTGCTCTCTGACAACCACACTGCTCCTGGATGCACTTTCAGGTCATTCATTCCTCTGCTCGTTTGCTGAGCTGGTGAGCCTTAAATTCAGTCAGCTCCCCCTCACTCGGAGCTGTCCCTGTGGGACCTCTGTTCTAGGACTGCCACCACCTCTTCTGGTGGGGCTTTCAGCAGGCACAGGTTTGCTCCTGGGGGCACAAAGGACAGGGATGGAGCCCAAGGTGGGCCGTGTCCCCACCCAAATGTGCTCTGAGCACTGGAAATACCCCAGCACATTTTTCCTGCCACTGTTCCCATCAGGGGAAGGGCCCTCAGCAGCTCCTTGGGGCTGAGAGCTGACCCACAGGGCTGGAGGACCCCAGGAGCTGCTCCCAGGTCTCCATCCCTCAGCCCTTCTGGAAGCTGAGCTCAAAACCCAAAGGGAGCCTCCTAAAAATATAGAAAGGGATTTGGGGACAAGGCCTGCAGGGCCAGGAGCCAGGGAATGGCTTCCCAGTGCCAGAGGGCAGGGCTGGATGGGATCTTGGGCAGGAATTGTTCCCTGGCAGGGTGGGCAGGGGCTGGGCTGGAATTGCCAGAGCAGCTGTGGCTGCCCCTGGATCCCTGGCAGTGCCCAAGGCCAGGCTGGACATTGGGGCTGGGAGCAGCTGGGACAGGGGGAGGTGTCCCTGGGACAGGGGGAGGTGTCCCTGGGACAGGGGGAGGTGTCTCTGCCATGGCAGGGGTGGGTTGGGATGAGCTTTGAGGTCCTTCCCTCCCAAACCATTCCCTGATTCCCTGATTCCCTGATTCCATGAGTCCATGAGCCCATGACCATGTCTGTGCCTCCATCCTGACAAACACTCAACTTTCCTCACTCAGCCCCCGTTCAACACCAGCTCTGAACGCATCTTCCAAACCAGGTTTTCATGGGTTCTTTGCTGGAAATCTCAGCAGATTTCTGGGTCAAAGCTTTGTGGGGAATAAATCCTGCCAGGAAGGGATGGGGCATGATAAATCCAGCTGAATCCATGGAATTGTGCTGAACCTCTGGGATATTGAGTGGAACAGCTCCTTCTCTCCCTGATCTGCGCCTCTCAGAACAAGCTGGATCTGGACCTGTTTTTTTTTAACCTGCCTAGAAAAGCATTTTACTCACCCAAAATAAAAGGAAAGATTCCAACCCAAGCTGGAATTGCTCTTACCCTGCCCCTGGCATGTCCCTCTCTGTGTGCTGTAATTTAGGATGGGGCAGGCAGGTCAGGCAGCCTTGATGTGGTTTTGCTTTCTCCAGCACACTCATTCTCTGCTTCCCGTGCCAAGCAGCTCTCCCTCCCCTCCAGCCACCATGGAGTTGCCCTCTGATATCAGGAACTAAAGGAAAAACACTTTGTAAACTGCTTGAAGTGTGTAAATAACGTTTCCTAATTAAGGGTCGCAGAACCTGGTGCATCCCACTGCCCTTCCCCGTCACGGAAGGGATTTTGGGGGGATCGCTTCTGGAATTCCAAGGTAATTTTCCAGCAGTGCCTGGGATGGCAGTGAACTGCATGGGATTAGGAGGAGACCCTGTTTTCCCTCCTGGTCCCTGTGTCAGCTCAAAGGCCTGATGTGAAACGGCAGCCAAACCCCAGCACACGCTATTATTAGTTTTCAATTATGAACTAATAGATTTAAAAGTCCTACTGGTTAATTAGAATGGGCTAAAGCAGCAACCTGGCTTTGCAGCAGAGTGTTCTGAGGAGGAAAAGCAATGGGATGAGGGCAGGGAGGTGCAGAGGGATAACTCTGAAGGGTTCAAGGGAATTCATCATCCCTGTGTTTTTGGCTGGAAAACTCAGCTTTATGAGCACAGACACGACTCCATTTGGAGCTGAGATCTGCATCTCCCATCCTGCACCCATTCCCAGAGGATCTGTAACCCCACCCAGCCTGGAAAAGCAAGAGGAATCCCAGTGCTGAGGGACAGGGGTGTCACTTTCACCCCTCACAAACCCATTCCCTCTTCCCTGACCCTCCATGTTTATTTTCATTGTTGATCCCAAACTGTAAATAGTTCCCCCCTTCCCCAAATTAACAGGGCGCTCCTCTGGTTTTAAATTATTTTCATGGGTTCTTTGCTGGAAATCTCAGCAGATTTCTGGCTCAAGGCTTTGTGGGGAATAATTCCTGCTGGGAAGGGATGGGACAGGGTAAAGTCTGTGCTGCTGCAGCTGAATCCATGGAATCGTGCTGTGCCTCTGGGATTTTGAGTGGAACAGTTCCTTCTCTCCTGATCTGCACCTTGTGCCTCTCAGAACAAGCTGGATCTAGACCTGGTTTCTTTAACCCGCCTAAAAAAAGCATTTTACAGGGCACTGAAGTTTATTGCCCTGCTGGAATCCCACATCCCTCCAGGTGAAAAACGAGCCACTTAAAATGATAAAAGGAGCTGCATTTTATTTACTGGGGTGGCAACAAAGCTGCATCCCTCTCCTAGGCTGGATCCTTGTGGATCAGGCACTGCCAGGCTCTGTCTTTCCTGACATAAAACTCTTTGCAGGGGAGGTTTGAAGGCTGCTGCAGGAATTCCTTCCTGGCCTGAGGTTTATTTCCCTGAAGCTGAGCCATCCTTGCATCCTTCCCTCACATCCCTGAATCCTTCCCTGCATCCTTCCCTCACATCCCTGAATCCTCCCCATATCCCTGCGTCCTTCCCTCCTGTCCCTGCATCCTTCCCTCTCATCCCTGCATCCTTCCCTCTCATCCCTGCATCCTTCCCTCTCATCCCTGCATCCTTCCCTCTCATCCCTGCATCCTTCCCTCTCATCCCTGCATCCTTCCCTCTCATCCCTGCATCCTTCCCTCTCATCCCTGCATCCTTCCCTCTCATTCCTGCATCCTTCCCTTGGATCCCTGCCCTGGGAGAGAGGCAGGGTGCAGGGAAGGGAGGGAATCCATGCCAGAGGAGCAGCCGTGCAGGGGGAAGGTGGTGAAAAGGAAGAGAGGTGCCAGGACAGGGTCTGGGACTGGGAGAGACCCCAAACCTCTGAGGAAGATGAAGGCAGAGGAGGAGGGAAGGAGTGGTGGGGGCCTGACCTGAGAGGGAAGGGCAAAGATGGGACACCAAAGCCACAGGGAAGGGGGGACAGAACCCCCTCAGCCCTTCAGTGGGAGGGCAGGGGAGCAGGGGGTCAGGGAGAAGGTGCAGGTTCCTCCTGCAGACCCCACAGAGACCACAGAGGGAGGGGGAACAACCACAGCAGGATGTCTAACCAAAACAGGGAATGTTTTCAGCAGAGCTGAGCCAAACCATGGTCTGAGAGCAGTTCACCCTCCATGAGCCACCGCTCAGCTCGGGCGAAAAGCTCCATTTTTAGCGATTTCCAGGCTCCAAACCCTCCCGATTTCCGTGCGTCACGGGCTCAGATCCGCAGTCCCTGGGGACGGGGCTGCAGGAGCAGCGAGGTGAAGGTGGCTGAGCCTCTCCGAGGTGGCTCAGCCCCCGCTGGCCCCGCACGTGTCCCCGTGCTGCGGATGCAGATGTCTGGGAACGTGTGCTCGCTCCAGCATTACATCACTGCAGGGGAACGGCAGCAGGAGAAATGCAGCAGCCTCCGAGCCAGGGCCGTCCAAAATAAACCTCTGCTGGGAAAGGGGGGGCGTTCCAGTGGAAAATGTTTGGGTTTTCACAAATCTTTTCACAAATCCCATCACCTCAACACTCGTGCTGCGGTTCTTCAAGGTCCTTCCTGAATATAAGGATGGGGATGCACTGGCACAGCTTGCCCAGGGAGGATGTGGATTCCTCATCCCTGGAAGTGGCCAAGGTCAGGCTGGACATGAGCCCAGCCTGGCACTGCAGCCCTGCAGCGACACTGGACATCCTAAAAAACATTCAGGAATCCTGCCAGGGAACAGCCAGCCTGCCCTGCCCAGCCACAGCATGTGACCCTTTCCAAAGCAGCTCATTCCTCATCACAGCAGATGTGTAAAAGATGAGTTGAGTAATTTCCATTCCAATTTTAAACTGCCAGAGGGCAGGGATGGATGAGATAGTGGGGAGAAATTCCTCCCTGGCAGGGTGGGCAGGGGCTGGGCTGGAATTGCCAGAGCAGCTGTGGCTGCCCCTGGATCCCTGGCAGTGCCCAAGGCCAGGCTGGACATTGGGGCTGGGAGCAGCTGGGACAGGGCGAGGTGTCCCTGGGACTGGGGGAGGTGTTCCTGCCATGGAACTGGAAGAGTTTTGGGGTCCTTTCCAACCCAAACCATCCTGGGGCTCCATCCTGGATGGCCCCTGCATGACGGGGTCACAGAGGGAGCTCTGTGTCCCGTGGCTGCCATGGCAGAAGCAGCAGGGGCTGTTCCAGGTGCCATCCCTGGGTGGGGAGCAGCTGCCATGGCAACAGGGGCACAGCACCAGGGGCAGTGAGAGAACTCAAAGTGTTACCCACGGAGCAGAGGAGCCTGCTGAGAGCTTGATCCAGATCCAGGGAGAAGGCTGTCCCTGTTGGATGTGGCAGTGAGTGGCTTCTCACCTCTGGAGCCACCAAACAAAGGTGCCCAATTATGGGATTTTCATCCCGTCCCTGTCCATACAGAATCCGTATGGGAAGCTCTGTCGGGACAGGGATGATGGAGCTTCATCCAGCTTTGGTGGGAATGGAATGGGATAATCACAGCATCTGGGAATGGCCGTGTGTCCTTCCTGGGCTACAATGTAAAATGTGCCCAAAGGTATGGATTCCATCAGTCACCAGTATGGATTCCATCATCACCAGTATGGATTCCATCATCACCAGTATGGATTCCATCACCAGTATGGATTCCATCATCACCAGTATGGATTCCATCAATCACCAGTATGGATTCCATCACCAGTATGGATTCCATCAATCACCAGTATGGATTCCATCACCAGTATGGTTCTATCCCATCTCCATGGGCTGTTAATCCAGGAGGGGCGGTGCTTTCCGTGCCTCCTCCCCCGGCCCATCTCCTGTTCATGGGCCCATCAGAGCCTGCCCATGGCTCACAGATAACTCCCTCCAGGAGCCATTTCTGGTTAATGGGCAACCAAGGACCCAGCCATGGCTGAGAAATGACATCATCCCATTGGGAGATGCTCCGCCCAGGGGAGGAGCCAAACATTCCTACATGGATATAATCTGAGCCCTGGAACAGCACAGGCAGCCTTTGGCACTGCATTCCCAGAGGAGCAGCCTTTCCTCCACTGCATTCCCAGAGGAGAGACCAGACCCTTCTCCATCACCCCTGCAGCGTGGGAGGAAAACTCCACCCTTCTCCAGGATCTCTGCTCCACCAGAACCATCTGTCCCTGCAGGGCTGCAGCCACCATTCCAACTGGGCTGTTCCCAGCACCCTGACTGACAGGGGCAGCTTCTGTTCGAACTCTGTCAGGTTTTTCTAATACTGCATCTTATTCTAATTCTCCTATTAAGTTGTACTTTGTTGGTTTATTTTATTTTATTTTATTTTATTTTATTTTATTTTATTTTATTTTATTTTATATATACTAGTAAATAACTATTATTCCTGTCCTCATTTCTTTGCCTGAGAGCCCTTTAATTTCAAAATTATAATAATTTGGAGGGGGTTTACATTTTCCATTCCAAGGGAGGCTCCTGCCTTCCCTAGCAGACATCTGCCTCTCAAACGGAGACACCGTGGATAACCCGGTGGGGCTGAGCTCGGAGCTGCAGTTCCCGTTGTTTCCCAGCTCCCGTCGCTCGCAGGGAATGCTGTGGATCTCTTTATAGACACTTCATTAGCAACGTGATGCTGAGGAACTGCAGCAAATTCCTCCAGGGAGTTTTTTTTTTGGAGTCTGAAAGGACTAAATGTGCTCAGGATTTACAGAAAGGGCTCAGCTCAAAGACGGCCTCCTGTCTGCCAGGTGGAAATGGGACTGCCTGGAAGGGGAACAAAAATTGGGATGGTTTGAAGTGGGAAAACAACTTCGGATGGATCAAGGCATGTGGGACTCAGAAAGTATAAATGCATGGATCAGAAAAGCTTTTTTTTGGATGGAAAATTAATGGAAGACCAAAAAGATTCAATTTAAAAGGCAATATGATAATTATTTTAAATGTAAAGATAATATAACAATAAAATTTAAAAGGCAATACAATAATTATTTTAAATTTAAAAAGAAATCTAACAATTATTTTAAATTTTAAAGGCAATACAATAATTATTTTAAATTTAAAAAGAAATCTAACAATTATTTTAAATTTAAAAGGCAATCTAATAATTATTTTAATTTTAAAGGCAATCTAATAATTATTTTCAGGTAGTTACATGGCTACCATCACATCTTTCCTTTCTGTGATCTTTATTGCAGCTCTGGTGAATGAAGGGCTTCCCCATTCTTCCAGATTATTTTCCACACACTTTTACTCCTATGAATTTTAGTCAGGCTAAATTTGCTCCCTGCAGCTTATTCCAACACCCAATCCCTTTTTTCCTGTTTCCTTCATGAAATACAGAGCCGTTCAGGTGATTTTTTTCATTCTTTGTTGATTTGACAAACGTAAATAAAACTTGATTCTTCTGTCACAACAATTTTCAGTGAAGTGCGTGTCAGGCAAGAGGTGCTGAAATCCATGGCATCGCTCCTGATTTTTGGCCAGCATCCCAAAATCAGCTCCAGAGTCATTTTTGGAGTGGAATTCTGGCATCCTTGTGCAGGGATCTGCTTTCTGCATGGGAATGGTCATAGCCCTGCAGAGAGAAACCCTTCAGCCACTGGTGTGGGCAGAGGGACTTCGGGAATCACCACAAGGTTTGGGGTTGTCTGAGCAGCTCCGGGAATCCTTGGGATTGGGAACGGTGCCCTTCTGGCCTTCCCAAGACTCTGGGTCAGAGGGGCTCGTTCCTGAATCCAGGGATGGCAGCGCTGGAGAAACCACAGGGCTGGAATTCCAGGTTGGAGAAATGATCTGCAAAAGCAGCCCTCAGCCCAGGGCCAGGCACCGCGGAGAGGTGTTGGCATCCACGGGCACAGAAAGAACGGATTGGGCAGCAGAGGGGAAGGAAAACAGGAAAAGTGGGAGCTGGGCACAAGTGGCCACGTGGTTCTGGAGGAAAATCCGCCAAAAAGAGGGAGGATGGAAGCAGAACAGGACTGGGAATGGGGCTGCTGGGCTGATGGGGTACCCAGAAATCCTCGAGAACCAGCAGGAGGAGGGCAGTGGGAAAGTGCAACAAAGGAATGAGCTCCAAACTCAGCCTGGAGAAGATTCAGACCCATTTTAGGGGCAAATAGGCTGAAAAAACAGGTACCAGGGAGAAACCTGCACCGGAGAACCCAAGGTCTCCTCCTGGCTGATGTTTTTCGGTATTTCTGCTCATTTGAGCATCAAAACTGCACAAACAGTTGGACAAAGCAGCACAGTCCTGTCCCAGCTGCAGCGAATTCCTGCCTGGATAAATCAGGCAGCAGGCTCAGAGTTTCCACTGCTGCCTGCTCCTGCCAGGCTGGGATCAGCTCAGGACCATGCCCTGACCTTTACCTCTCTTCTCTTCACCACTTTGGTGTATTTGCTAAAATCCTTTCAAATTCCTCCACATTTGAGCTCCTCGATGCATTTGGGGACAGGCAGGAGTTGGAAGGAACACCAGGAACCAGGGAAGCACTGCAGGAACTGGCCCCTGTTTCTCAGGAAGTTCAGCTGGAAGGGAAAACAAATCTCCAGCTGCATTGCAGGGGGTGGATGTTGGTCAGAAATTCCTGGAATTTCCCAGCAATTTGCTTTGGTTTTGCTCAGTTTTCTCAGATTTCCTTGATAAGGAGTGTGATGGTTCACCAAAGGAGATTTCTGGAAGCACAGGATCATCAAGGTTGGAAAAATCCTCCGAGATAATCAAGTGCAGCCACCCCCCAGCCCTGCCGAGGCCAGCACTGACCATGTCCCCAGGTGCCACATCCACATGGCTTCTAAATCCCTCCAGGACGGGCAACTCCACCACTGCCCTGCTGGAGTCCTTATAACCCTTTCCATGAAGAGATTTTCCCAAATCTCCAACCTGAATCTCCCTGGGAGCAGCTCAAGGCCAGTGATGAGCTAAATTTAGATGAGTTAAGAAGAAAAAAATCAGGAATGCTGAGGGTTAAACCCCTGGGAAAGCTTTTGCTACAGCCTGGGAAAGGCTCTCACTGGCTGGAAAATGGACATCTTGTATTTTCACATCCAGTCCATATTCCAGGGGAGAAGTGGGCTTTGGTTCCCTCCAGAAAAGGATGAGGTTCATCTTAAAACCAGTTTGTTTTTTTATTTCCTCCTTCTTGCCTTAAGTTCAGGCTCTTCTTGCTCTTTGTGTTGGGAATGGCTTCAATGGGAAGCTTTGATTTTTAAGAGAAAATTGGAGCACCAATAAACACTCGGTAGCAGCACTGGGAAGAGGTTTTGGAGAATCCCAGAGTGGTTTGGGAGGGAAGGACCTTCAAGTTCATCCCTTCCCACCCCAGCCATGGCAGGGANGGTTCCCTCCAGAAAAGGATGAGGTTCATCTTAAAACCAGTTTGTTTTTTATTTCCTCCTTCTTGCCTTAAGTTCAGGCTCTTCTTGCTCTTTGTGTTGGGAATGGCTTCAACGGGAAGCTTTGATTTTTAAGAGAAAATTGGAGCACCAATAAACACCCAGCAGCAGCACTGGGAAGAGGTTTTGGAGAATCCCAGAGTGGTTTGGGAGGGAAGGACCTTCAAGTTCATCCCATCCCACTCCTGCCATGGCAGGGACNCTGTCCCAGGGACACCTCCCCCTGTCCCAGCTGCTCCCAGCCCCAATGTCCAGCCTGGCCTTGGGCACTGCCAGGGATCCAGGGGCAGCCACAGCTGCTCTGGCAATTCCAGCCCAGCCCCTGCCCACCCTGCCAGGGAACAATTCCTGCCCAAGATCCCATCCAGCCCTGCCCTCTGGCACTGGGAAGCCATTCCCTGGCTCCTGGCCCTGCAGGCCTTGTCCCCAGTCCCTCTGCAGCTCTCCTGGAGCCCCTTCAGCCCTTCAGGAAGGTCCTGCAAGGTTTGATCATTCCCTGAGTCCAGTGAGGAGCCAAGTCCAGAGTGATGCTGTCCTACCCCCAACTGGGGCTGTATTTAACAGCAGGGTGGAGGCTCAGCACCTGAGCAGCAATCCCTGAATATTCCCAGCTGACTTTCCCTGGAGTTTTCCATCCTTGGGAATTCCTTCAGCCTCACCAGGGAGTTTCTGGCTGTGCCACCTGGAATGACTTCACAGCACCAAGGGTCCTGGAGTCGCTGCTTTTTCCTCCATTCCCCTTCCAGGCAGAAAGGGACACTGCTCACCCATTTGGGGCACTTGGATCTTCCTGGCCGTGGAATTTTGGGCTCCAAGTGGGAAACCTTCAGGCCAGAGGATTTCCCGTAGTCCTGCTGCACCCACCAAGCTTTGCTTAACTCCCTCCCTCTTTGCCTCCAGCTTGGATAGACACTAAAATCCCAGCAATCAGGTCAGGGAACTGCTCATAAATCAGTGTAGGAGCTCTGAGATCTTTGATCGGAGCCATGGGTGGATGGTACTGGTGCCACTCCTACCTCACATCTCATGGATGTGCCTCCAAAATGATCCGAGTGCTGCAGGGACATCCATGGGGTTCCCGTGTTCCATTCCCTCAGTCTCTGTGCTGCTCCCAGGCCCTCCACACTGTCCTGCTGTGTTTTCCCTCTTCCCACTGCCCACGCCCTGGAGGTGTCCCCGGGAAGGAGCAGGGACAGCAGGGCCACAAGGAGGGCAGGGGAGGGACACGCTGAGGACAGAGCTGAGGCATCATCCCCATCTCCTCCTGCATGTGGGAGCCAAACCAGCCCCAGTTCCGCTGGTGACAATTCCCAGTTCAGCACTGGTGACACTGCCAGGGATTTCTCCAGTGTCTGGACCAGGATTTGTCTCACCAGGAGATGCTGAGCCGCGTCACTGCCACAAACCTCTGCCACCTCCCTGAGCGGCGCAGGTGATGCCTGGGGCCGGCCTCCCCGTGGTGGCACATCCCTGTCCCTGTTCCAGGACACATTTCCCAGCCCTGCTGCTCCCCCCCACGTGTGGCCGGGCAGAGCTGCATTTGTCACGCGTCCTTCCCGCTGTGTCACCGCCGAAAGGTCACCGCTGTCACCACGTCTCTCCTTTCTGCCTGGCACCGTGCCCGGGGACAGGCTGGCATTGCATAACCCAGCCTGGGCACGGCAGCCTTGTCTCTGATTCTCAATTCCTGCAGCTCCCTCGGGGCCCTCTGCCCCTCGGGGTTGTGTCTGAGCCCCAGGGGGACAGGATCCTGCTGCTCCATTGCTCTCCCGCTTCTCCTGCTCCCTCAAGGCCGCTCCTGCCTCCCGTATTTCCCATTTTCCTTTCCTGACAGCTGCTGCCGGCAAACCTGGATGGAGCAGGGGAGCTGCAGGAGGCAGAGCCAGGAGCGGTGCAGGGAAATGAGGAGTGACACAGAACACAGCCCCGTGGGGCTGTGCTGGTCCAACACCTTCAGCCAGGAGTAGCCCAGGGAAGGGCCCTGGAATGCTGAGTTTGAGACACAAAAGTCCCTCAGGGTGATGGGCACGGAGGTGGGGTTGGGTCGCAGCCTGGGAGGTGGCTCTGCATCCTGGGCTGCCACTGTGTCCTTGTGTCCATCCTCATGTCCATCCTCGTGTCCATCCTCGTGTTCATCCTTGTGTCCATCCTTGTGTCCATCCTCGTGTCAGTCCTTGTGTCCATCCTCGTGTCCATCCTCGTGTCCATCCTCGTGTCCATCCTGGTGTCCATCCTCGTGTCCATCCTCATGTCCATCCTCGTGTTCATCCTTGTGTCCATCCTTGTGTCCATCCTCGTGTCAGTCCTTGTGTCCATCCTCGTGTCCATCCTCGTGTCCATCCTCGTGTCCATCCTGGTGTCCATCCTCGTGTCCATCCTCGTGTCCATCCTCGTGTCTGTCTTCGTGTCCGTTCTCGTGTCCATCCTTGTGTCCATCCTTGTGTCCGTCCTCGTGTCCATCCTGGTGTCCATCCTCATGTCCATCCTGGTGTCCATCCTCGTGTCCATCTTCGTGTCCATCCTCGTGTCTGTCTTCGTGTCCGTTCTCGTGTCCATCCTTGTGTCCATCCTTGTGTCCGTCCTCGTGTCCATCCTCGTGTCCATCTTCGTGTCCATCTTCATGTCCATCCTCATGTCCATCCTCATGTCCGTCCTCGTGTCCATCCTCGTGTCACACCTGTCCTGGGTCTCTGCTGTATCCTCCAATGTTCCCATCCCGATCCTCTCCCTGCAATTCCCACCTCCAGTCCCCCAGAACAGATTCTTTTATCCATTCCAGGAACAAAAGCTGGACTAGGGGGATATCAGACTCCATTTATTCCTGAAACAATTTGTGCAGTCAACAGTTTGTCCCTGAAGTCAGGGATTTGCTGACTTTCCTCCCAGAGCAGCCTGTGAAAGCAGCGAGGCTCTTCCTGATTCCAGAAATCCATCAGCTGCAGGGACTGGACACCACGGATGTGCCTGGAGGAGCCGGGGCAAAGAAAGGGCAGAGATTTGGGAAATGGGAGCCCCTGAGCTGTGCCAGCACTGCCCGTCCTTCCCCGGCTCCAGAGGGACTCGGGCCACCAGCGCCGGATCCCATTCCTTGGATTTCCCCAGGGAGGGAATTGTGCAGTGACACAATGGCACCGTGCTGGCTGCACCATGGAATTCCTGCTGGGATCCCCCACCCTGCTCCTGTGGCATTCCTGACAGGATCCCCCACTCTGCCCCCATGGAATTCCTGACAGGATCCCCCACTCTGCCCCCATGGAATTCCTCCTGGGATCCCCCACCCTGCTCCCGTGGCATTCCTGCTGGGATCCCCCACTCTGCCCTCATGGAATTCCTGCTGGGATCCCCCACTCTGCTCCCATGGAATTCCTGACAGGATCCCCCACTCTGCCCTCATGGAATTCCTGTTGGGATCCCCCACTCTGCCCCTCCCATGGAATTCCTGACAGGATCCCCCACCCTGCTCCCACGGAATTCCTCCTGGGATCCCCCACCTCCCAGGGACTCTGCCCAGCCCAGGACGTGGCCACAGAGGTGGGACCGGAGCAGCTCCAGCCTCCCACATTCCCAAACCCCGGGGGAGAGAGCTCAGCCCCATCCCTTGGGAACAAAACACCGGCACAATCCCAGCCCTGGGACTGCTTAGTTCAGAGAGCGAGGAAAACCAAATATTTTCCTTCTTAATTACCATCTTTCAGGCAAGCAATTATTCCCCCCGTGTGTCACTCAGCCTAATGACGAATTCCCAATAAAAGCCACGCTGGGCTGCAGCCTTCAAAGGCAGGAAGCAGATTTTGAAGCGGATTTTGGAGTTAATCTCCTTTCACAACAAGCTCCAAACCATGGCTGTGTTTATCCTGGGACAAAACCCTTGGGAATGAATAAGGGAATGAAAAGGGCAAGAGTCTTTTTTTTTTTTTTTCCTGGATGGGATGTTTTTGATATATTGTTATTAAGGAAGGGCAATAATAGAGGGAAGGGCTTTGGAATGGTGGCTGGAAGGTGGCAGCAGGCGAGGCTGGAGTTCCTCACGAGGAAGAAGTCCTGGAGCTGCAGAACATTGGTCCAAATTCACCCTCCACGAGGTTCTCCTGCCTCCATCAGCATTCCAGCATCCACTCCCACTCCAGCATTCCGTATCCAACCCAGCTGGGCTCCAAATCCATCAGATCTCCCACAATCCACCCGCAGCCTCCCCCAGCAGAGTTTTGGGCATTGCCGGTGGTGCTGGGGTGGTTTAACACGAGGAATGTTGGAATTCTTCCAGGTTTTAGGTTGGCCCAGGGTTTCCTCTCAGGAATGATGGCCTAATCCCATTTCTTGGTGGCTGAAGAGCATCTCCAGGCCACCTGCACCGTCCCTTTCGAGGTCAGGGTGATCCAGGCAAACAAAAAATCGCAGGAGGAGCTGCAGCTCCTCGTGATCTGTGAGGATGAGGGTGTGGAAGGAGTGGGACAAGCCTCGGTCCAGTCCTGACCTGCACTCAGGATTTGGGAATTTGGAGCTGCCCAGTGTGGACAGCCACAACATCAAAGTGCTCTGATTCACCCCAGGCAGGTCTCTCACCACTAATGGCAATTTTTCCCCCTCAAAAACTCCAAAATTCCTTCCCCAGAATTCCACATCCCCACACCTCAGGCGAGATAATCCATTCTCAGTGTGGGAAATGGGGAAACAAAGCCCAGAGAGACATCAGAGTGAGGGAGCTCTGGAACTCAGGCTTGGGGAGAGCAAGAAAAATTCCATCTCCAGAAAGATGTGGCAACAGGAGCAGTGCAAGGGGATGAACAGTTTGCGAAGACATGGAAAAATTGTGAAACATCCCCAGGGAGGAATCAGAGGTTCAAAGGCAGCAGAGGATTTGAAAAAGAGAAGGAAGTGACTCAAAACAAACAAACAAAAAAAATTAATACGCAAAATGCAGTCGCACTGAGCAAAAAGTTCAGGTCTGGACATGGCACTGCAGAAATCCAGGTGGGAAAGATGGAAAATCCCGAGGCAGGTGGGAAAGATGGTTTCTCACAGCCTGGAATGACTCTGAGCTCCAGCCCAAGCTCTGGTTTCCTGTGGAGGTGCCTTCCCTCGATCCCTGGGACACTCACAGCCAAAGGAGCCAGGATTGTGGCATTCCAGAGCTTCCAGATGGGAATGAGGCACCAAAATTCCAGTTTGGTTTGGGGTTTGGTGTGCCTGGCACCTCTGCTGAGGATGTGGTGCCTCTGTCTCCTGGGAGGGTGCTGGGGATGGAGATTTTCCACTCCCAAGCTGTCTGTGGAATGCAGAACATGCATCTCCCACTGGGAGGGCTGGAAAAGGGTTAAAAACATTCCCAGCTGACAAATTCCCCATTCCCAGACATTTCAGAGCTCGGGACAGCTCTCACCTGCTGCTGCTGGAGTGTCTGGCAGCAGAACAACACCCACCAGGAAAATGCCAACGCAGGAGTCTCAGTCTCTTCAAGAAACGCGTCCCACTCTGTAGGTTTTTCAGGAATTAATTGCAAAGACATTTCTGGGGTTTGTTGCGATGGCGGTTGCCATGGCAACTGCTCCAGCTACTCGGAAAAAACAGGGAGGGCTCCCAGTGTCACGGGGGCCATCTGTCCCTTCCATGGGGGGTCATTCTGAAGCTCTGCTCCAACCTCCACCAGCCAAATCTTCTTTTTAAGCCTCTGAAAGTCCTCGGTACGATTTATCAACCAGCTCCTGCCCTCAGCCTCTGTTTCTTTTCTCAGCACTGACAGGATAATTTCCTCTCTATCGCTGCAAATTAAATTCTAATGAGGAAGCTCTGCATTTCAATGTGATGGAGAGCTTTTCTTCTCCAGGATGCACGGGAGAATTGAATCCATCGAGGAGGGAGGAGAAGGGATTAAATAGGAATGCCTGAGGGGCAGGAGCCCCCTGACAGCCTTGGGAAAGGCAGTTCTGGTGACAGGACAAGAGGGAACTTCCTCAAGCTGGGCCAGGGAAGGCTCAGGTTGGACAACAGCAGGAATTTCTCCATGGAAAAGGCGGTCAGGATTTGGGGGAGGTTTGGAGTGCCCACCCCTGGAGGTGTCCAAGGTCTGGACGTGGCACTCAGAGCTCAGGGATGGGGACAAGGTGGGGTTTGGGCACAGCTGGGACTCCTGGAGGTGTTTTCCAACACCAGCATTTCTAGAATTCTCTTTTCCCCCTAATGATGGATCGGGGTTTTTGGGTGGATTCAGGTTCCCCTCTGAGCTGAGGCCACAAAACCCTCCATGGATGGAGGTGTGAACAGCTCCTGGGATGCAGAGGTGGGCAGGAAATGGGGGGAAACAGAGCTGAGTGCGGGCTCTGCCCTGCTCCGAACCTGGGAACGCTCCCGGGGCACTTTGGGGGGCACGGCACGGCACACTGCAACACAAATCCCATGGAACCCAAATCCCACGGACCCCAAATCCCACAGACCCCAAATCCCATGGAACCCAAATCCCGTGGACCCCAAATCCCATGGAACCCAAATCCCACGGACACAAAATCCCACAGACCCCAAATCCCACAGACCCCAAATCCCACAGACCCCAAATCCCACGGACCCCAAATCCTACAGACCCCAAATCCCACCAGGAGGAAAGGGCTGGATCCACCCCTGGAATCTCATCCAGAGGGGATTTTCAGTTGTGGTTTCTCTGGGACGTGGCAGCAGTGACAACACTTCCATGCCCACAATGGAATATTTTTTAAATCTCTATTTATTTCATGTGCTCAGGGAAGTGAAGGATTTCCCAAAAATTTATGGTGGCCATTAAAGACCAGGAGGCTGAAGATGTTCATTTGAGTCAGCAACATTTATAAAGGAACCGCTGCTGAGTTTTTTAAATGTCAACAAAGCATTTCTGCCAAAATTTTACACAAAATTTATATAAAAAAACTGAAAGTTGAGTATTTATTCACCTTTTCCCAAAGGATTTGTAGTGGAGAGCACTTGTTGGGAATGGAGATGATGATCCTTGGTTCCCATTCCCAGAGGTTCAATGTCAAAGTGATGCAGGAAAAAATATTTCGGGTTGCTTTTTGTGGTTTCTTTGTGTATTTTTTAGGTTTCGACTTTGATGTAGTGTCAATATAAGAAAAAATCTCTCTTTGTTTACTCATTTTGAGTGCTCCTCCTGCATCATGGAGCTTCACTCAAGGATTGGGAAAACCAGACCACCATTCCCATTTCCCAAGGATTGGGAAAACCAAACCACTACTCCCATTCCCATTTCCCAGGAACTGGGAAAACCAAAGCACCATTCCCATTTCCCAAGGATTGGGAAAACCAAACCACTACTCCCATTCCCATTTCCCAGGAACTGGGAAAACCAAAGCACCATTCCCATTTCCCAAGGATTGGGAAAACCAAACCACCATTCCCATTCCCATTTCCCAAGGACTGGGAAATCCAAACCAACCCTGAGAGGGATTTTGGCAGCTCTGGTTTCTCCTCGTAGGGAAACCTCTTGCCTGGGGGACATTTGAGCTGCTCAGAACTGCATCGATGTTCTCCCCAGCATGGGGACATCCCCAATATCCTCACACATTGCCAGGATCATGAACCATCTCCAGATAATCTCAGCTGAGTGGCAGTCTTTGGGAAAGGGGCAGTTTGGGGGCCAAGGTGCTGAGCTCTCCTTCCTCTCCTAAATGGTTGCAAGGAATGTGATTAGAGGATTCCCACTCATTAACAACTGCTCTGATGAGCTCCGAGGTCTTTTCCAACCTAATTTATTCTGAGATTCCATAAATGTTTCACTGAGGAAAGGTCTGAGACCATCTTCACCCCACTCTGATGGTTTCCAACCACAAATCTCACATTTAATATCTCCTCATCTTTAAACTGCCTGAAAATATTGGAATTCAGTCCCCTCAGGAATTTATCCCTTCATTCACAGCATCCATGGGGTGGGGACTCTGAAGGAAGGGACTTTCTGGCCCTGAGATTGTCACTCGAGCATCTGTGAGTTATCACTTGAGCATCTGTGTGTCTGCAGCTTCTTCCTGGAGGAAAAGTCAATCCAAATCATCTTTAAAGACCAACCCAGAGAGCAGCTCCCTGGCTTCTCATTATCCCAAGAATCAGATTAGCTGAATTTCAGAACATTCCTGCATCCTCAGCATTGCCCTATTAAATTCAGGCACCTTCAGTCCTGGTTTAAAAATATCTCCGAAGGAAATGCAGGAAAACTGCAGAGAGCTGAGTTCTCCAAGAACTGTTTTTTCTCCTAGGTGACAAGGCTAGCTGGATGCTGAGTGAATCCTTCCCAAAACCCCCACTTGGGATGGTTTTCAGAGCTAAAGAGAAAACAAACCCCCCAACAGCCCCACCCTGGCATCCCTGCAGCGCTGCCCAAAGGCTCCTGGAGCTCTGGCAGCCTCGGGGCCGTGCCCATTCCCTGGGGAGCCTGGGCAGTGCCAGCACCCTCTGGGGGAAGAACCTTTCCCTGCTCTCCAGCCTGAGCCTGGCCTGGCCCAGCTCCAGAACCTTTCCTTGGCTCCTCTCCCTGTCCCAGGGAGCGGGGATTGGAACCCATTAATTTGGGAAATCTGGGAGTTACAGCCCAGGTCCCAGTGGCTGCTGCTCCGAAGTGACCACCAAACCCTGGGGTTCTGTTTTCTGCTTTCCCACCGTCCCCATCTCTGCTGATGGGCCTGGACCTGAGGAAAATTTCCCACATCCCAAAATCCCAAAGAAAGGAGACAGGGCTGTGTTTGCTGGCTGTGCTGACAAAACACCCCACCAGGGTATCGAAGATTTGGTGTTTTGCGGGAATTTGGCCTTCCAGAGCATCTCACTGGCCCCAGGCATGGCCTGAAGGCACAGAGCTGGCAAAATCAGAAAAGTGTGTTATAATGAATCTCCGATGAATTTTATGATGTTTATTCATTTATTTTCCTCCTCCTTTCTTGTCCTTCACTGGGGGATAACCACCCCAGAAGGTTTTGCTGTTAAAGCAACATAAGAAATCAATAAATACAAAATAATTCCCATTCCCAAGTCCAGCTATGGTTCTAATTCCAGCCCTGTGTCCCCAGGCCACCAAGGGCACAGGAGATTTGTTCTTCTACCAACCAGGACAAGCTGTAAAGTTTTGGCTGTCCCAGGATAACGAGAGCTGATGTAGCAGAGTAGTTTAAAAACTTGCTTAATTTGTTCTTTTGACATGAAAGGCTTGTTGAACAGCTTTGAAAAATTCAGACAAAACAGCTCCTAGCAAGTCCAGGGCAGGAACAGACCTCAAGAATCACCAGCTCAGCTCTTTGGTAGGTGAAGGTAAACAAAAATAACATAAATCTCTCTTTCAGAGAATGAATCATTTGTGCTCTTGGGTGAAGCATTGGTGAAAATCCAGGGATATCAAAATTTGTGTTTTCCCTTGATTTAGCCCCAAATTTAGAAGAGGGTGAATTCCAGTCTTTCACTGCTTTAGATCTGCAGAAATTCTGGACTCAGGTGAGTGCGGGGTCCCCTGACAGGGAAACCCCCACAGTTCAGTGCTGGGATTAAATGAGGCAGACGGGGCTGCCAGGATTCGCTCTTCAGATTCGCTGTTTGTTATTTCTTATCTACCCTGCCGTGAGCTCCTCAGCGCACCAGACTGGCACACCAGGAACAAAGGCTCTGGGAGTCACCAGGCCTCTGCTTTCAAGGCCTTTTAGAGATATTTTATCCAATTCACTCTCAGAACGGGCTTTATTTCTGCTTTACCAACAATCACTGATTATTTGTGATCCACGCAGCCCCTGCATTGGGGACTTTTCTATCCAATCCCTCTGTGCCACCAGCACTGCAGAAAATGGGGGAGATGGAGAAGGAGAAGCTGAGCCCCAAATCCTCCATCTTGTCTTCTATCCACCACCATGCTAAAAAACCCAAACCTCTGAGTTTTTCACCCAAATCCTCCATCTTGTCTTCTATCCACCACCATGCTAAAATCCAAACCTTTGAGTTTTTCACCCAGTGACAAATGACACTTCCATCTATTTCACACCCCCACAGAACCCAACTCATCCCAAAGGCTTGGGAGTCTCTCCAAGGTGGCAGGTTCAAAGCAGAGCTCTCCTGGGGGTCAGAGCAGCTCAGCACAGCACAGGAATATTTCCTGGGCCCTGGGTTCCCTTTTCCTGCCTACCAGGTTCTGGTTGGGTCCAGACTCAAGGAACAATCCCGGCCCTTTCCCTTGGTGTTGTGTGAAACACCAGAGCATTGCTGTGCTCCAGGCAGGCCCCTGAGGAGTTTGCCCCGGGAGCAGAGGGGATGAGTCTGTGCTGAGTCCTGACCCGGAGCTGTGCATCCAAAGCCTCTCCACAGGCAGTGCCAGAGCACGTTCTGTTTTCCCGAGCTGGAGGCTGAGTGAGCATCCATGGATAAATGTGCCAGCATCTCCCCAGCCAGGGAACGGCCCTCCTGGGACTCCACAAAGCGAGGTTCTCATCGTTAATTCCACACTGGGAAGTTGCACCACGATACGCACGAGGCCGTGGAGGAGATCCAAGAGCACGGAGCTTTCTTCCCTGGAAATCACAACGAGAATGAAATGAGGAGTTCTCCCACCCCTCGACGGTTAACGGAGGAAGAATTTGAGTCTTGAGATAAACAGCAGGATTGTTTGAAGGCATGGAAAGTTCCTGCTCGCACTCTTGGGAATGGCATTCCCAAAAGAGACAACACTTCCCTGAAGATAAAGCAGCTCCCGAGAGAGAGAGCAGCAGGACACGGAGTCCTGGGAGTGTTCTGCTCTCACCCCGTCAAGCTCCTCCTGTCACTCCCCAGGGAGTTCTTGTTCCCTTGTCCTTTTTCCTCTTCCTTTTTTTCCTTTTGGATCACTTTTCCTGGCTTTTCTACCAGCGGGATGTGCCATCATGGAGAAGTTTTGGACTTCTGGAATTGGTCGCTCTGAACATGTGCCGTGTTTGGCTTCCCTGTGGCTCCAGCGTTACCCCAGGCCTGTCCCGCGTTCAGCCCACACAAACCTGGCCCAGACGTGGAGCTGAGCTTTGCTCTGCCTCTCCCTGGTGACGTTCTCAGGGCTCCAGAAATGGAGTCTCGTGGAAAGCAGATGGTCCCGGTGCAGAGGCACAGCAGGACACGGACTCAACGTCCCTGGGGTGGCTCCAAGGAATCTGCTGCTCCTCACGTGGCCACAAACACCAGGGCAGGGCTGAGGACCAGCAGCACTTCCAGATCCAGGCCTAACAAACAACTTCCAAGCAACTTCTTTAGAACAGCTGAGAATTTCCTTCCAGGAAAACATTCCTGAGACAACCCAGCAGTTGCACCACCCAAGGAGGGGCAGAATTCAATCACAATTTTTTTCCTATGATTGATGCAAATTTTGTTTATAATTGAAAATCATTTGGATTAGCAATCCTGGAAAAACAAAGGCTCTTCCAGGACCTTTTTCTTTTTGTCCTGAGTTTCATTGTGAAATGAGTACAAGTTCCTACCCAAATCCCAACCATGGACAACCACAGCCAGGCATCCAGGAAATAACTCCATGGATGCAGCAAAACGAGCCTCAAATGACCTTGGTCAGCTGAAAAAATATCTCCCAAAAATTATAATGCTGATGGGCAGGAACACAGGAGAGAGCAAGAAAGACCACGAGCTGAGATGTCCAAAAATGAGAAGGTTGGGGGAAGCACAACAAGAGTTTCCAGGAAGAGGAAGGGTGGAGCAGGTGCTTCGTGAGCAGGGCAGGCAGGACAAGACAGGACAATCCTGCAGAGAGGAGGCTGGGATGGAGATTTGAGGAAAAAATCCAGCGATGGAGGATTTCTGGGCACAGGGAATTGCCTGGGGTGGCCGTGGAAGCCCCATCTCCCAGGATTCTGAAGCACAGAGGTCTCAGGAATTCCCAGCCCAGCCTGCTCTGACGGGTGGATGAAGGAAATGACATTTCAAGACTTGTTTGCCTTGGTTTTCTGTTCCTCCCCGGTTTGGCACACCCCAGGGAACACAGTTAATTATAGCCCTGGAGAGAATTGGTTGTTGCTTTACCTTATTCGGTGGATAACAACAAATCCTGCTTTGTGACAACGAGGGAGCCTGGCCTGGGAGCTCGGTCTGAGGTAACTGATCCAAGCAACAGCCCAGTCCAAGGATTTTGGGTTCTTCCCTGGTTCTCCATGTCCCCCAGTGGGGTGAATCCCTTTTTCCTGGACTTTACAGGGATTTTTTCCCATGCAGCTCAGCCCCACATTTCATCGCAGGGCATCTCTTGCTGTGCACATATCCAGCTTGGGTGAGAAAACCCATCAAAAATCACCACAGAAAATCAGGTTTCAGTGGAGTTCAAGATTCCCAAATGCAGGAATAGCAAGAAATGAGTGGCTTTGCAGGCTGGGAGAGCTCTGAATGCCAATAAATCCTTGGGCTCTCTGCAGAGGTGCAGGGAGGCACCTGCAAGGTGATAAAGAGCCACTCCAGGTATTCATGCCCATTTCCCAGGAATATGGTGTAGAAATTCCCTTTTCACCCCCAAAAAGCCCCCACACCTCAGCACAACCCATGAAATTTAGGAGTTTTGTTTCCAATAAAAACCTCAGGGTGAAATTCAGACAAGAGGAAATGAAGATATTCCTGGTGCTGAGATTCCTCATCCACCTTTGTCATTGGAGCAGGCACAGAAGGGCTCCAGAGCTCCAGGAAAAGCTGGATGAACAATTAAATTCCTGCTCGGAGCCTCAGTGAGGTCTGTGTGAATCAGAAGCCATGAAGGTGTGAAATGAGATCAGAACCAGCCCTGCAGCTCCCTGCCCTGCCCAGGACCCATCCCTGCTTCCCTGACAAACTCCAAGTGGGATCTCACTGGCTGGACAGGCTCCCCTCGGCACAGGGATCAGCCATCCAGCCCCTCATCACTTCCAGATCATTAAATGATTTCTCTCTAATCCAATTAACCACGTGAGCACAGAACAGTCCATGGGACACTTGAGCACGAGGTTCCAAATCCATTTCCTGATGTCCTGGGGAGGCGCAGGCAAACCAGGAATTCTTAATGCCATGGCACCACCTTAGAGACCTTAAAGACTCAGGTCATAAATTTCACGTTTTCTCCATTTCCAAGGATTTTTCTCCTCTGTTGTCTGGCTGAGAGGCAAACACCATGTTTTTGTTGAGCTTGAAAGGTGCCTGCACCTCGTGCGGTCAGCCGGGCGGGGCAGCGCGTCCAGGTGCTTAGAGAGCGCGTCAAATCCCACAGCTCTGCCTGGAAAGTGTCTGGAACTCCTTGGAACCAGGCTGGAGAGGGAGCTCGGGGGTTTGTCCATCCTCCTGTGCCAGCAGGGAGCTCCAAAACCCCAAAGTCCGGGCTGGAGCACCTCAAAGGCTGGCCCAGCATCAGGCGCCGTGTCCTGGGCCCTTCCTGGAATTCTGCGGCTTTCAGCAAAGGAAGGGTTGTCCTGGCCTGAATTCCAGTCAAAGAAAATATCCTGCGGCCCATAAATGCTGGATGTGGTCCATGGGGCTGCTCCAGGGGCACGTCCCAGCCCTCAGAGGCTTCCCAGGGACCTCACACCAGAAATAACCCCAAACACTGAGGGGTGACAAGGAAGCAGCACGAGACATTTTCCCTAGCTGAGTTTCACTGTTTTTAACTTGTCCCAGGGCTTTCCTGGCCTTCCCACATTCCCTGGGATCCTGTGAGAGCTCCAAACGCCCCCACCCCACCCCTTCGGTGCAGCTGGCACCAGGTGTACACATTTCCCTGCCTTGCTCCCGGGTCTCTGCAGTCCTTCCTCCGACCCTCCTCCTCTCCAAGGGGATCCTTCAGGTGGTGACAGCAGAGGGAAATAAAGGGGAAGAGCTCCCAGCCTGAGCNTCCTGGGATCCTGTGAGAGCTCCTAACGCCCCCACCCCTTCGGTGCAGCTGGCACCAGGTGTACACATTTCCCTGCCTTGCTCCCGGGTCTCTGCAGTCCTTCCTCCGACCCTCCTCCTCTCCAAGGGGATCCTTCAGGTGGTGACAGCAGAGGGAAATAAAGGGGAAGAGCTCCCAGCCTGAGCCAGGAGCAGCTGGGAAACCTCTGAGCACAACTGGAATGCTGAAAATCTACATGGATTCAAAAGACAATGGGAAAAAATTCTCAGAAGGAAATGTTTTTGAGGTTGCTGACTGCAAAACCTCCCCTTTAACTTTGGAAAACCTTAAGAAACACCTGGAGGTAGCACTCAGGGCTCTGGTTTAGTTGGTTGGCAGTGTTTGGTCAGCCTGGGAGGTCTTTTTCAACCTAAACCATTCTCTGATTCTATCCCAGCACATCGCAGAGGCACAAACCAGTAGGGAAATGGATCTGGGGAACCATCTCCCTCCTCTCCTGTTCACCCGCTGAGCACCCACAGCCGCCTGCGACGAATTCCAGTCAAGGAAATCATCCCGCAGTCCATAAATGCTGGATCTGGTCCAGCACCCTGCTGCAGGACCCTTGATCTGACCCCAAACTGCTTTTTGCTGTGCTCCGAAGGAAAATTACACCCACCAGAGGGTTTGTGAGGAGCCAGCGCTGCTCTCAACAGCCGCAGGCTGGTGCTTAATGAGCTTTCAGCTGATTGTTACCGCGTGGAGAGGCACAATTAAAGCCCATTAGCTGCCATGACATCACCAGCTCGGAGGAAACTCTGTGCCGGGCAGGAAGGAGGCAGGACAGCCACGGAATTATGGCTGTGGAGTGAGTTAAAATCATTGAGTTACAGCCGCAGAGTTACAGCCGTGGAATGAGTTACAGCCATGGATTTAAAAACGAGGGGTTACAACCACGGAACCGCAGCTGTGCAACGAGTGTCAGCCATGGAACTGCAGCCATGGAATTGTTACAGCCATGAAATAGTTACAGGCATGGAGCTGCAGCCATGGAATTGTTACAGGCATGGAGTTACAGCCATGGAATTACAGCCATGGAGTGAATTAAAAACATGGAGTCACAGCCGTGGAATGAGTTAAAACCATGGAG
>VXBU01001487.1:0-196959 GCA_013400315.1 Bombycilla garrulus
CACAAAGTCACTCCAGGACAATGCTACAGGGATGCTGATCTACCTCTCTTTATTGTGGTTGCAGGGACGCTGGAGCCATCCCATGACCTTGCTGCTGTTCACTGATGGGCTGGCCAGGAAACTGCAGCAAAGGGAGTGTAGGAGCAAGAGGCAAATAATGGAAAACAGAGAGAACAGAGTTTTGGAGGGTTTAAATGAACAAAGTCTATGGCTACATGGCTGGGTATAAACCAGTTTCAGACTTTCAGGCACATTAGCAGAAAACTGTTAAACAACACTTAAACAGTAAAATAATGAGATTGTTCTTGGCAGGAAAGCTCTTCTGTGGGGTGCTATGCCCCCCAAGAAAACTTCCTGGCAGCTCTCTGCCTCAGGCTGTGGAGACGCACCCGGTGACAAGGGAAGGACTTGATTGTGAGTAAAACCAGCATGTTTAAATACTTACGTGATTTGGTAGCATTTGGATTCAGTTTTTGGGCTCTTTGCATATGGTCACAGCTCTCACACTGCTAGCTGGATAACACTGGCTCATGTATTTTTTCCCTCTTTGTTACAGCAGTAATGGAATGGATCACTCAGAGAACCTGTCTGCTCACAACCCCTTGTGTGAGATGAGATGTTAGAGTGAAATGGTTTTTTGATTTGTCAAAAGTCTGGCAGGTTAGATTTTAACTTAGCAGAAAATGATTAAATTAGATGTGACAGTAGCACAAGAAGTCCATAGTATGGCCCTGTCTTGTAACTACACTGAAATTAGGTGAACAAATCTGGTTGATAATGACTTCAGAAAAGTAAACGCAGCATCTAAATTTGGCTGCTGTGTGGTGGAACTGATAGATCTGGTGATTGTTGTTGGCACACAGCAGAAAAATAGAATTACATTGTGTTTAAGCAAAAGGACCTAGTCTCTGATAAGCCTTAGATCCCATGAAAAACAGGCTTTAGAACAAAGGAAATTCTGCATAATGTTATTTAGTCTGCATGAACCGCTAACTGTGTGTCAGAGCCTTGATGTAGTCACTGCTTAGAAACCATTAAGAGATAGTGTACAATCGATGTGATATACTTCGCTTTAGTTGGGTAACATGTTTCTGGCAAGTAATCCCGTCATCAGGCCTGGTGTGCACACACAAAAATTGCCAACAAGCTAGAGTACATTAGATATAAAACTCCAAAGATTTCTGCCACCCTAAAAAGAGTTTTCTTTCCAAATGTGCCGTCATATCATTCTCTGTGTTGTCCCATCTCTAACATGAATCAAAACAGTTGATTTGTCTGAAAGGGAAGATCTCCAAGGATGAGTTTTATTTAGAAAAAATATAATTTCTGGACTCCTATAAAACTTAGTATACAACTAATACTGACAGTAGTGGCCAAGGGAAAAAGCATGTTCTTTACTTTGATTAAAAAAAATTATTTTCTGTGGAAAGGAAGCCCTTGAAGGATGAAAACCAGTGCAAATGGATACCTGAGCATACACACATTATTTGTTGGGGAAAACATCTTAATTAAATCATGCAGTTCACCCCTGTCAAAATCCAATAAATCATGAAGGTAAGGTAAATCAGGTAGTACCAAGGGCTGCAGCTATGGGAGCACACAGGAGGAGTAAGGAGTGGAAGGGGCATGAGTGCCCTCCATCGCCTATCGCAGAATAAATCAGAGCTGAAATCTTTCTTTTGTGTGGTTTGGAACAGACGTGGGCCTCAAAGACAGAAGATTTGGACCAAAAGACAAGTCATCCCTTTATCTAGTTGTAATTAACTCCAGGTGGTTTCTGCTAACATAATGCAGATTTGAGTCTCATTTATCTTTTTTATTTTGAGACAGCAGAGCTTTCACATTTTTGGGAAAAGTCAGAGGAGAAAAATTAATTGTTTTCTCATTATGGCAGATCACATCTTTCAGTTTGAATTCTTGGCGTGATTTTTCTTTCTTTTGATAAAGACAACACTGCCTGCCACTCTCTGACGGATGAGTTGAACATGACATGGGACAAACCAGAACTGTTGAAGGTCTGGGCCAATCATTAAAACCAAATCTTGTCTATCAGAACAGCAGTGAAAATAGATGTTTCTACTGGTGCATACTTGTCTCTTTCCCTGACCATCAATCACTGCCATCAAATCCCTTACTCAGTCTTACACTGTATTTTGAAGATTTTGGAAGGATTTCTTCCTTTTTGCTTCTTGGCTGTGTCAACTGCAAAACCCTGTAGCCCTTACACATCTCTCTTTTTCTCCCCTCTCTCTTTCACATCATCATCAATCAGGAAAGCTCACTAGAGAAGCCAAGACAGTATAAAGCTGCTGGGACAAAGCTGGGGCTGTTGTTTCTATTCCATGCTGGCCTGAGAGCAGACACCTAAAACACATTTTTGCCTGAATGCTGCTTGTAATCCATACTCCTCTCCAAAAGCTGGATCCTTCTTAAGGGAGCCATGAGGTTTGAATATTTGGCTTCTTTCTGGTCCCATCAGTCTCCAAAGAGAGAAAAAGTCTCAAGACCAATTGAGAGACTGAGCAGTACAATTAATTGGAGCAGGATAAGATCTGCATGGACTTTTTATGACCTGGGATGTGAGAGTTCCGTGGTGTGGCTCCACATTGATAGCTGAGAGGAGCAGAGAGTAAGTTCCAGGAAGGATTTTGTGCTTCTTCTGGAGAGAGAAAAGACATAGTGTTCTCTTCCTTTATGCTGCAGCTGAAGCTGATTCAAGGGGTCTGAGGCAATAGTGCTTCTTAGCAAAAGCAAACAGCAGCAAGAGATGCTTGGAGTTCTCTGGATCCTGTTTGTGTTGCAAACAGACACCATTTGCATGAGTCCATTGCAATAGCAGAAAATGTGAAATATGAAACTGCTTCCCCACCCTGTCTTCAAGGAAGTATCAGGTTCTGGCAAGTTTGGACACCTGCAGCAATTGACTTCTTTCCAGCACAAGTCCAAAGACATTCAGCTTTCCAGCAAGTAACTTTCTCCTATGAAAGAGGCTAAAGAGAAAGGGAAAATGGAAGAGAAAGAGGGAAAATATCATACAAGTACGAAGTATTTCAACAGCAAAATGGTCATGCAGGCTATGTTTTGGGAATGGGAAAGAAATGGAACATTCAAGGCAGGGTCTATTTTTGGGGTAGCTACAGCCGTCAGGTTTGGTTTCATCATTGCTTGTTATCTTGGGAAAAAAAGGGTGAGTAGAAGATGTGCAAATATGTTAAGAGTGTTAAGATGGAATGGAAAGTCTCATTGATGTAGGGTTATATGGTTGAGACAGATCATATTGTTTTTCCTTCACCTTCCCCTAAACCAGCAATAAGACTGAGAAAACTGAGTATACCAGAATAAATTCCTGTCATGGCTGCTTGGGAGAAACTCCAGAACAGACCTTCTAGTATAATCAGGGTCAGATTTTGGTGTGCATTAGCTGTGGAATGCATTAGGAGACTGCTGCAACTGTCCCGACAGGCAGTAGGTCGGTTTGTTTAATGCCACACCAAGGCACTCCCCCTTGCTTAGCATGGGTATAAACCCTGCTGTGACTTGGCTCTATAAGCAGGGGTACCAACTATTTGCTTTCTCTTTAACTGCTTGTGTTATTTTTGAAAATTATGATATGTTTTCATGATAAAATTACAATTTGTATCAATTTAAAATTGGCTTTCAAAGCCTTTTAGTCCAAACCTTCCTCACTACTTCAATTTGTCGACTTAGTCTAATTCAAGAACCTACAATCTTTAGTAGGTTCCTTTAAGTTCTCAAAAAAAAAAAATGCACTTGAAGACACTAACTGAAAACTTTGAGCTTGTTTCATTTTGAATAGCTGAACTTCTGATGCTGGCTGTGAGATGATGTTAGTTTTTCTTTGGCTGGCTAAAGCCAAGAAATTGTTCTTGTCTGGAACATCAACATGGAATTCAATAAGGGGCATAAGCAGGCAGACAATCTAGTCCCTGAGGAATGTTTTATTATGTGGAATGGTTGGGAATAATACATATGCAAGTGTACACACATAAAGCATTATAGTTGCTTAATATAGTGTGTAAAGATGCATTTGTAGCTGAGAGTTAGTGGCAACAAATTTGATGCATAAATGCCATAGAATGTGTTAGAAAATAAAAACTAAAAAGGAGAGACTCAAAAGTGGATAGATATTTCAAAATATAGATTTAATTCTGAATATTTGTGGAAAATCTTTAATATTTTTTGGAAACTATAGTTACATTTGCAATGGACTTGATTTCTTGTGAGTAGAAGTTATTCAGTCTTGTCAACTGCACTAATTCACCAAATATGATTTGTGCTGTAATTTGTAGTCTATTAATGGATTTTAAGTGGTTCCAGCAATTCCATTAAATGTAGATGGAACAACTAAGTGAGCAGTTTGCCAAAGGTGGAGACACCACAGTTGTGAAACCAGCCAGTGGTTAATGTCAAACACAGTAATGTAAAAAATATAGCGGTGAATTAAAGTAGAAGTGACTGAAAGATTAGGTATTCTAAAAAGTGTTACTCTAAATGAAGACAAGAGTATGAGCAGTAACATCTGGATGGAATGAAGACCAATCTGAGAAGTAAAATAGCATTGCTTATTTGAACAATTTCAGTGTTAGAAAATAGAAGTTAATATGAAGAACAAGATTCTCTGGGCGTTTTTGGATGAGGGACAAAAAGTTGACAAATGATGCAGAGTTTTTAGCAGCTTTACTGTCCATCTTAAGCTGGAGAGGGTTTTAGCTTTTGCTTAGGATATGCCCAGACCACACTGTCTGCTTTGGGCAACTTGGAGGTATAAAGTCCACAGAAAGAGTCATAAAGCCAGCTGACAAGGGAGCAGGAGTGGCACAGCATCTAATTGGAAATGGATTGCAAGATAATCCCTTCTGTGTAACTCTTCTGGTTTCACTTGGGGCCACATGGGGACTGAACATATGTGTATGCTTTTACTTGTGAGAAAACATGCATAACAGCCAAGTTTAGGTTTTCTTTTTGTTTAGACTCTTACTTATAGAGTGGTTTTAGTCAGTATGGAGATCTCACATACGAAGACATTTTTACTTTCATAGGAACTGTTGTCTTGCTTATAACAATCTTCTTTTTTTGGCCAACTTCTTCCTCATTAACCTACCAGAGAATTATACACACCAGGGTTTATTTAGATGATCTTTCAAGTGTCCTTCCTGTTTATAGAGTGATTAGCCACATGCACCAGACAAAATATGAGGCCAGAGAATAGAGGATACCATGCTAACAGGAAGCACCTTCATGTAAATAAGAGTGATGCTCCACAGCATCCAGTAACTACATCTTCCTACAGGATATTACCAGCTTTGAAATACTTGTTTGGAAATAGAAGTATTACTTCTGCTAACAGGATTAAGAAACATATGAGATGGCCATGTTTGTGCACACACACAGAGACACAAAAAGGTGAATTCTGAAGTGGAGTGTAGGGAGTTTCTTTGGGCTGCTGATATTGTCATACCTTTGGGAGAGTTGATCATTGCTTTGCCTGATGTACTGAGACAATTTCACCTTGACCATATGAGTGAAACTTCAGCTATGCACAGGGAGGACAGTGCAGATGATAGAACAAGCTCCTGGGAGAACACGGTTGTGCTTGCTCAGAAATCTTTTATTCCTAGGGTATTTACTAAAGGCGTAATCATATGTGTTGTTAATACTATATTTGTGCCATTATTTAAGGACACATATGGACACTAGAGCTGCTATATCACCAGCATGAAGTCTTCCCAGATTTCTCTCTGCAAACCACAGTCTCTGCATGTTCAAAAATACTTGTCAAATAAAATAGTGAAGACAGATTTGTTAGTTTTTATTAGGAATATTTTTTCATTTTGGCATCTTTTGAATTTTGTGGTGTTTCACAGTGCTTATGGATGAAAGGGTTGTTTCTGCATCTGAAATGGACCTTGGTGGTCCCTCAGTAGGTGACAGTTGTCAGTGACCTCCTGTGGACCCAGGTCTACATATGGTGCACTGACCTCACCCACTCACAAACAAACAACAAAGATGATCCAGAAACTCATTGATGAACAAAATTAAACACTGCAGGTCAAATTGAAATCAATTACAAGATGTGCGTAAGACTTTGGAAGTCAACACCAGCTCTCACCCACAAATTGGGATGGAGGCAATCAAGCACTAGGTCAGCTCAGGTCACCTTGTGGCTTTGGTGTCCATTTTTCACTCAGTATAGGATAGAGAACTATAAACATCTGAGCAAGTGGATGAAGTTAACAGATGACTTGGACATAGTGATGGATCCTGTGCTGAACACATTGTGCCAGTACAAACAAATAAAATTATTTAAGGAAAAAAACCCACTTTTTGTAGTAAGTAGAAACATGGTCACAGCCATCTAAACAAAATCTGTTAATTTTTGAATTTGACTCTGCCTTTGATTTGTGTATAAATTCTAATTGGTATCATCTGTCTAATGCAATTAAACAGTTTTCAGCACTGAGCCTCTCTTAACATTTAAATGAACACAGATAATTTTTCCTCAGCAGTAGGCCAAATAGGACTGATACCAACAAGCTTGCAAGAAAAACACTTAGATGAATTAGACATCCAAAGCTCACTCATTTCTATTTCTATACAGCACAGTGCTTTGGAATGACCTATGGACTAACTTAAGGTGTTATTTTATGCTAATAATATTTGAAAATAATTGTGAGCTGAGATGTCTCCAGTGCTTCAATTTAAAATGCAAGCCATAGACTCCCTGAAACACTTAAGTTACACATCTATAACATGTATGAAAGCATCCTGAATGAAGAAATAATTTTTAATATATTTAGTGGTTATGGCAAACTTCTGGGACTATGACAAGGACCCATCATAAATGAACTTTGTGTCTTTACATGGAGTTACATTCAATCTCAGTTGGTAACCAAAAATGCAGGGTATTCCAGGTTGTGGGTCACAATGGTGATGATGGACATGGATGTCTTAACCACAGTCCTTTTGATTTCCAAGGCACTCACAAAGGTCATGTGGACCCACATGGGACGAAACAGCCCAAACTTTGTTGACCCAGCACCAGAACCAGGGACTGCCCTGTCAATGCTTTTTTGGATCTGAGAGTCTTCAGTCTCTCTTCGTGTCCCTCTTTACATTTCCTGCTACTTCTTTTTCATGTTTTCTTAAACACCTACCCTGATACAAAACGTATCAGGGCCCCATCATGCTTCTCATCCATTCCTGGGCAGATGTAAGATGTGTAACTCACCTTTGACTGGGGTGGTGAATTCCTGCAGCTTGAAAACTCTGGATATGGCTGTTTATAACCCAGGGAGGCTCTCTGTCAAACTGGTTCACAGCAGTGAGCATACCCAGATTATATTTCTTTTAGTGTGTGTGTTGCACAGTTCATGATATATGTGAGCCCAGTTAAGATTTGCATTTTGGGTCAAGGACTTTGTTTGTTGTTCCTGACACAGAGTTGGGTGCTTAAAGAAACTATTTACCCAGCAACATTAACTTTGCAATTGGGAACTTGCCGGATTTGCCTGTGTTTTGGATACACTGGGGTGGCTGGGAATTTTCTAGCAATATTGCAGCAGGTTTGTCTCTTTCATGGATCATGAGATTAATACAGTAAAAAAACATAATTTCAGTGTGTGCAAGTTGGAAAGCAACAATATTAGTAAATCTGCATATTCATCTCTGTGCTGCATTTAGTTGAAGAAAGACTCAATCACAATTATTTTATGTGTAGAAGGCTATGGTATCTCATGTTCTCTGGCCCGGAGTTCTGGAGGGGAAAATAAATTTGCATAAAAAACCAAATGGATAACAATTTGTGCTTTTAAGATAAGCATGACCACCAAGGAGGCCCTGGGTCAGAGCATTAAGTATTCTCCCTTGATCCCAGGGACTTGGCTTCCATGCACACTGGGACCTGAATTCTCCAAAGATAGGTGACTACAGCTGCCTGCAAGGAGTCTGAACTGAGGAGTTTTATAGCTTGCATCTGGCTCACAGCTTGTACCTTAAACATCCTCCAGGGAGCTTACAGTCTCATTTTTGTTCTTTAAACACCAGAACAAAATTAAAATGAAAATCTAAAATGTGAACCTATTTCCCAAACCAAGGTCAAGGAAATAACCTCTTCTGCAAAAACAGCAGGAAAACACATACAGCAAAGCAGATATCTCGAGTAAAAGTAAGCAGTTATTATAACACCACTAGCAATCTTCTTTTTAAACTGGCTAGTAGTCTGGAAAAGTTGAAAATGGTCTTTTAAATGACTTCCAACAGCAAACGATAGGATATTGCACTGGGCACGATATTCTAGGAGGTGGATCTCACTACCTTCTACTTACATGTGTTTTCCATAATAAGGCAAAGAACTACTTTCCATGCTGCTGTTTTTAAAAGTGAGCTTTCAAGAGAAAATTCTACTGCAACTCTTCTGTCACAAGTGGTCTCACAGCAGTGGTGGGACACGCACAGAGCCCAGATCAGAAATGATGATGGTGCCCTTGGGAGCAGGGCTCCTTACTTACAAGCAGATCCTCCCTGAAATACACGAGGAGCTGACCCTGACGGCTTCAGCCTCCAGTTCCTGTTTGTAAGAAGGCTTGTAAGGAGTTGTTGTAAGGAGTTCCCACACTGCCCTAAGGCTTCTGAGCAACATGAGGAGAGATGATTTTGCCTGCCTCAGGAAGAGCCCTGTCACCTACCTCCTTGCACTGGAGATGCTGCAGGAGGAAGGACAAGGAAAACTGAGTGTGGACAGACAGAGATGTTTTGGCACCCCATGCAGCTGCCTTTCCCTCAGCAGCTGTTGGTTGACCGCAGCTCTCGCATAAGTGACAGAGTAAGAACGGCTTTGTTGCCACAGGCTCTCCGTAGAGCTAGAACCAGTTCTGGGGCTGACAGTGTAAATGCGTTTAAGTAGAGAACAGCAGCCTCTCCCCCTAGCCACAGGTGAGGAGAAGTTTGATCCAACTGCTTTATCGATGTGGAAGAACAATGATAATTTCGTTACGCACAAGATGTACTGCCGCCTGCTGACTCAAAAACCTCAGGTCTTTGTTGCAGCATTTTGTGCCGACTTGTTTCTGTGTTTTTATGATGCATACATAGACTGCAGATCAAAGGTTAATTATAGGTTATTTTACCTATAAGACTATTGAGATTTCCTACTACATCACTGAGAACAGTGAAATTTGCAGTGTTTTTGTTAAAATTCCAGTCAGCACACAGCAAAATTAGAAGGTATGTCAGCTTGGGTTTGGGTACCTCAAAGAAACCAAAGTGCTTAAAAACAAAGCAGTTAAACAAAAGTCAACTTATAAATCTCTTGAAAAGTTCCAGAGACCTTCCAATCTGTCTACTGACACCTTCTGCCTGTCTCTGACCCTCCTAAATCAGAGCGTTTATCTAAAGTACAAAAGTTGACAGTTTGCATTTAATAAAAGTTGCTTGTCTTGTCAATCTGCATAATTCTTGTTCCCACTGGCTGTTTCCTTGATGATGTGTTACAGCAACGCAATAGCCAGCAGGACTTACAGAAATAGATGCAAAAAGTGCCCTGATTACTTTTAAATATGTCCATTCTTTAATACAAATTGTAGGTTGGAAAGAGAGGCTGTGTATTTCAACTAGCAGAAATTCTGTTCCTGATAACACACAATGTATGACAAAAGAAAAAAGGCTGAGTACCCCACTAGCCTTCACAAAACAGTGTTACATTTTAAAGGTATTGAAATTTATTGGTTATACTGAGTTTCCTTTTGTTTACAAAAAAGGGTCTCTTCTGATACACTGTAGAATGCACATCAGACTGAGGCATTCCTAGTTAATGCTAAACACTGTTCATTTGTTTACAAGCAATTGCTCTTCCTTGGACTGGGAGGGAACTGTGGAGCCTTCCTTGTGACCATGGATGGCTACATCATCTGAAACAACCTCTTAAATTCCAGGTTACTTCAGGGCTGTAAACTCTATTTGATAGCTTGGAGAGGAAAGCCGAGTGTGTTGGGACCAGTTTAGGCACCAAGCAAGATCAGCCAGGATGTAGAGGGCATCAGACTGCTGGTAGTAGCTTAGGATCACCAGTCGGTCCTGCCGCCTATTTTTCACATGCTGAGCTGTTGCATTTTCTTCAAGAGAGGGAACAGGTAAAAGGGAAGCAGCTGCTTGTGTCCAGGCCCAGCAATAAGGAAGGATGTGCAGGACAGCTGAAGAGCAGCAAAGCCAGCTTCCCCTTAGCTGCAGACTCCACTGATGCCTCTCTGGAAGGTTGTGGCAGGGTGTAGGGGAGTTGGCGTGGTAGGAGGGGTGGTGGTAACCCTGCACTGACAGATGTGGTGAGACACAGTGGGTCTCACTTCACACAGGAGTTGAGAACTTTTGTTTATGGACCATGTGTGTATTTTCTGGGTTCATTTTCACCAAAATGCTCATTGGAAACTCCAGAAATACCCACATAAACATCAGTCTCTGTCAGAATAAATACTAAGATGTGCTTGTCTTTGCTTCTCAAGAATTCGTGGTTATCTTCTGTCCAGCTCACAGGTACTTTCTGAAACTTTGTTTCAGTCAAATGTGGGTGGTAATAAAGCTAATACTCTTTTATTGTCCAGGCTGACGGAATAGCTTTAAATCTATGTATTAGGCAGATCAGATAGGTGATTTTTTTTATAACAATATGACTTCTAAAGTCTCCTTAATTAGATGAAACATGGTTTAAATACATATTTTTATTCCATATTTTATAAACTATATCATTCAAAACAAATATTCCTTAAGAAATTACAAAAAGGCAAAATTCAAAATTTTATACTTTTATCTTACTGTTGCTACTTAAAAAATGTTGCTGAAGAGTGGTTCAAGCATGTAACTTGAGTTTAAGTAGAGAAGATTATGTTGGAGGTGTATAGAAAAGTAGGTATACTACTTGAATCAGGTATATAAAGAAACTTAGAAATTAAAATTGAAATTAGCATTGTATTGAAAAGCTAAGTATGCAGGCTGTGGCACGAGGCTTAATAGAACGCAGCTGAGCTTCTGTTGACAGAAGTGGAAGGCTGCTTACCTTGTGCTCCTCCCCCCATGGATGCTTGTGGGAGGCACAGCTCATGAATCTCAGTGTTGGACAATGCTGAATCCCAACCTACGTCAGGGAGGGATTCTTTGGACATCTTGGAAACTCATGACCCTTGGTTTGCAAAAGGTATTTGTAAATAGCAGTGTTTAGGACTGTGCTTCAGCAGAGTAAAACATTTCTTTAGTTCATTTTTCTCTTGAGAAACTCCAAGTCAGCAATCTCATATTCTGGTCCTGGTTAAGGCATTGAGCAAGGGAGTCAGGTTTACAGTCAGGTTTATGCTAACACAGAGATCCCTACATACCCTGGTTTGTTTTATTATAAGGCAAGGGACCGTCACCCAAATTTTTAGCAGGAGAAGTTCTCAATTTTAGTCCTGGCATAGACTGTTTAAATAGATGGAGCCCAGCAGGCAGAGCTGTGATTTAGTTGCCTGAGGCGTTAATAGTTTATTAGCTGTGTATGTGGTGGTGATGAGAGCTTGGACTTTTGGGCCACCTCATCTGCCATGCAGAGCAGACCAGTGGGATTGCTTCCTTGTAAAGAATCTGCCTTTGGAGAGTCGCCTGGGTTGTGAAGATCCAGCTTTATGTTCACCTGGGTTAGAAAGAGTCAGGTTTTAAAGTATTTTGAGAAGTCAGGTTGTGAGATATTGCATTTTATTTGGGAGTCCTAAAACCAGCACAGCTGGTGCAGCTGGGGAAGGCCTGGGGGACGGTGGGAACCCCCTCTCGGCCGTACCACAGAGCTCCTTACAAGAGGAGGGATGTGATGTGCCTGAGCTTCCTGCAGCCACTCACTGCCACCACTGCTCTGCAGAGGATTTTTGAGTGTGGCTTCAAAACTGTGCTGTCAGGACTGAACACGTAAACCACAGTGCACAGCCGTAAAGCTTAGCCTCAGCCTCCAGAGGGAAAGTGTGGGGGTTTCCTCTGGCCACAGAAAGCTGTGTTAGCAGTCTCTGTCCCAGGCTGTGGTATGGAGGCAGTGTGTGAAAGTGGCCAGTGCTATCTGGCTCACATGCCCTTGGGACCACTTTTTAGAAATATAATTTATTGTATGAAAAAATGAATTAGTGTAATTTAGAGTAGCCCTGAGCTCTGTGATGTAGGGCTACTTTGAATAACTTCTGGGAATCACAGACTGCCCTCAGGAGTCTCTAAAGCAGGGAGGCAGCAATCAGCTCTGTTGTATCATTATTTTTATGCTGCTTTTTCACTGGGACATTTAGACAGCCATGCTTAATGAGGCAGTTCCCACTGCAAAAGCTACTTTGTCAGAAGGCCAAATTTCTGTTTGCAATTCACCCATGATGGCTGAACAATTCAGCTGCAGAGTACAGATTTAACTGGCTTTGGTTTCAGCTGTATTTCTAAACCTTACTAAGATGTTATTTTGATATATATGTATATGTGTGTGTAAATATATAGTACCTATAATGTATTATATATAATAACATGCATTTTAGATACATGTAATGCTTGTTTATATGTATAAAATATGTTATTTCCACTGACAATCTTACTGAAGAGTAGTGTTGGCAAGACAGTGACCTGGCATGGATTTTAAAAATAGATCAATTTTCAGTAATAGACACATTTTTGTTATTCATGGTATTAGGGTCTGCAGTATGTACTGGAAACACAGTGCTCTGGTTGTCTGCTAGATCACTGACCCTATTGCTCCTCTTGAACCTCTACACTAAGTTTCTATGCAGTACTCAACTCCAAAGCAGAAGCTTTAACAGTACACTGAGCCTTCTGTTCTTTCCATTCCTTACTGTAACTCCTTCTGCAATGCACTTCATTCAGTTCATTATAGCTTTTTCTCCATTAATTGACCATTTACAATTCACTGGAACCATAACAATGACCTATGCACTACAACGAGAGTAATGGAGTGTCCCCCTGACACAGAGCCAGCCCACCTTGAAAGCCCTGACATTACCTCCACCCCACCAGATTAGTGGAGATGTGGTTTATATTAGTGACCTGAAGGAGGTTCATGCCCTCTGGGAGAAGGCTGTTCCCTGGAATGGCAGTGTGATTAATGGTTTATTTACAGCAGTGACATCAAGGCTGTCAGGACTCTTCATCAGTCTTTGATGTAAAACACACTAAGAGGCCCTAGGTCATTCTTATCTGCTCAGGGAAGAGAAATCAGAAATGAAGAGTGGTTCAGTGTGGCCACAATTCTGGTGTGATTATTTTCCACGACTGCAAGAGCAGAAGAAAATTACAAGGTCACGTCTACTTCACTGGCCTTACTGGTGAGACAGTGTAACCACAAAGAGACCATGGCTTCCCTGTTTTGGCTGGGGGATGACAGCAAGACAGCACTAGTGACAGGAAGCACGTTGAGAAAATGCGAGTACCTACATCAAATCCATAGGGCAGTGTGAAGGGGGAGTGCTTCAGTTCAGCACAAATCACCAAACAGGACAAGTTTTTCATGTCCTGGGTGAAGTTTAGCTTAGACAAGAAACTTTAAGGGTAACTGTGTAATCCCCAGCACTATCATGCATTGTAATTGCCAATTTTTAGTATTTCATACTTTAATACTATTTTAGAAAAGGCTTCCACTCTTGAAAACTTCCTGTGTTCTTGCTGAGTTGGCTAAGCATGGTCTGATTTTCCTCAGCTCTGTGTACTGGTAAATCCCACGCAGCTCGTGGGCCAGCTGATCAGTGAGATAATGTTGAGGCAGTGTCAGCCCTTTCCCTCAGCCCCCTGATGGGAAGGGGTTTGCTGACACTCAGCACGTTTGCAGGGGCAGCCAGCTCCTCCCCTGCCTGATCCAGCTCCTGTGGTGCAGGACTCTTCCAGGAGATCTCCTGAGCCAGGGATGTTGCACAGTACTGTGCCTGTGGTGCTTTGATTCTGCATTGCCCTCCCAGGGCACTTAAAAATGACTAAAATGCTTGAGAAGTTGTCTTGGGCCTAGTTGAAATAATAACTGAATGAAAACCAGTTCCTGAATCTGAGCCAGCTAAGACTGAAAGTAACGCTGGGGAGGGAAGAAAGCTGTGTTGAAGAGGCTCAGCTTCCCCAGAGTTTGCCTCTGTTAAGAGGTTTGGCACTTGTGCTATCAGCATGTTCCAACCCACTTGGCTTGGTGTGGGCTCCTCACTACTTCCTGGTGCCAGAGCAGCACAACCCCACAACAGCTTTCCTGCATCCCATAGCCTGGCAGACTGCTCCCTTTCTTACTGGGTTAAGATCTACACATAGCAATCTGTGACTGGCAGGAATGTGCATAGGATATCCCTGTGAACCAAACCATTGATCTTAACAGAGATTTGGCTTGTTCAAAACCCTGTTGACAGGCTTGCTTGGCAGAGCACATTTTGCGGGGCCTGCTCTATTCTTGGCTTCTTGTAGAGTACTGTATGGAAATTAATGTATGCAGTGAGGACCACCCAAAGCAAATGATTTCCGTTAGACTTAATGAGTACTTAAACACAGGAGTGTAGCATGTATGTTACAGAGGTTTCTCAACAGCAGGTGTTACTTAGGGGAAACAAAAAGCCCCAGGATGCAGTAGGAACAAACCACCCAAATAAAACAATCAAGAAAAAAGTACAGAAGAAAATTATCATTTGCACACAATGAAGACAGAGCTAACCAAAGCCATGCTTCCCTGCCTGACCTTTAATCCTCTAAGAGGTCTTTAGATATTGCAGTAGATGGCTTCTAGCCCACTGTTGTATTTTCATGACAAGTATTTCCATTTAATTATACAGTTCTGCATGCAGAACCTTGAGCAGAAAGACTGGAAAATACAGAAGAAACAAAATACACAGAAAACAAGTCTTTGTTGATGACTTTCCCTGTTTCTATTTCCCCCCATTTAACGGAAGATTTGAGGTAACAGAAGTTTATGTGGCTGATGAGTCACAATCATCATTATAGTCAATACACATTATACATATATTTTAGTATTTTCCAACTCTACAAGAAAGTTGCATAATTTTCTTATTTTCTAAAACTTTCCCAGACCACTCCCTTTGTAAATTCTGTGAAAGGACTTTTAGCTATTTTGTGGTCAAGGCTCTGTCTCCTCTTCAGCCTGCTTGTCCCAAAATGCACTTCAGTAAACTCAGAACAAAGTTGGGCTACCCTCAGAAGACCTTATTCCTTTCTTCTCTCTCTCCTGAATTTCTTATGGGAACTCAAAAGCCCAGTTTACTGAACGTTGCGGGATTTGTTGGTGATGAGCAGCTGCAGCATAGAAATCAGCAAGGGACTCTTGGATTTTCTGTCACCTATCCTGGGAAACACCTAGATCTCCACCCTGTTTTTCTCCCACTGCTCTTGTCTTGCTATTACAACCTGAGGCTCGTCCGTTGTCATGCCATCTCTTGCCATCTCTTTGTTCCTTCTGTGCCATCCAGAGAGAGCTCTCTGCTCCTCTGCTGCCTGCCTGCCTGCTGGAGGGGACAGACACAGCCTGAGATGCTCGGGGCTGTCAATCACCTACAGTGTCTCAAAGTGTGTGCACTGGGTGAGAAGCCAGCAAGAGTTAGGGTCTGCTCAGACACCAGCTGCCCAGATATCAGATGGGAAGCTCTGTCCCTGGGGTGCAGAGGCAGGACATCTGGGACTGCTCTGGGCTGCTGCTGGTTAGATCAAGCTAAAAAGCACCCTGTTTTTGTCAGACTGCTTCCTACCTCCAGTGTCCCAGTGGACAGCAGAGACTGTTCTCCCCTTACAGAGAGAAGCAGGTGATGTACATTAATGTTTTAAGAGACCAGCAACCCAAGGGTTAAAATGCAGCTCTGGTACAAGCTCTGTTTTAGGTACAACTCTATCACTAGCAGCTGAAACCTATCTGCATCCCAGATCCCCTCCTCTAGGGGAAGGCAGCCCTGCCAGCTCCCTGCATGACTCGAAGGAGGACCTGCCGGCTTGCTGATCCTGCTTCCCACCCAGGAGCCAACTCCCCACCTACACTGCCTACAGAAGGAGGTGCAGAGGCTTTATCCAGCAGTCAGCACAAAGCAGGAACAGAGGACATTAGACTATTTTTCCCATTGGCATAAGTTAATGGATGGGTCACATATTGTTTCTCAGCATTAATTCCTGCATGAGAAGTCACAGCTTGAACAAGCTGCTTTGCCTGTGCTCCCCTTAAACAGCATGTCAAGTTTCTATTGTGTGCTGTATCCGGAGTCTAACATTGCTTCTTGAGTCTGAGCTAACCTGCTTTACATTGCACAGAGTTCTTGGTGTGGGATATTTTGCAGGGTCTGACAGTCCTCACATTGTATGTAACAGTCCTTCAGGTGCTGGATTTTTCCAGTTTAACATGCAGCAGATGTGCTCACAGTCTTTTTGGAACTGTTTGAAGAAACAGCTACAGTCAATCTATTTTCAAAGCTGGCTGGCTAACTAATGTGTCTTTGTTAAAGGATGAACATTTTCAGAACTACTGCTGGAAGGAATGTCTTGTCATTTTTTCAGTGCTTTGTCTATGAAAGATTGAATTAATGACTATTAAAAATTACTGCCGGATTAATTTGTTGATATGATATGTTCTTTAAAATTTTTGGCAGGCAGCTGTAAAGTTAATGGCTAATAGTCAAGCTCTGACAAAATTCAGTGATGTACTTTTTCAAGAAAGCATTACAACTAGTGAATTCTGTAGGTGTTTCAATTATCATATGCCTGTGGGTTCTGTATGAGTGTCCTAGGTTACAATGTAAAATGTGCCAGAGGGTCTGTATTCTATCTCCATCTTCATTAACTGTTAAAATCAGGAGGGGCAGTGTTTTTCTTTGCCTCCTCCCCTGGACTATCCCCTGCTAGTGGGCCATTAACACCTTGCCTCATGAGTCATAGATAACTCCCTCCGGGAGCCATTTCCTGTTTAATGGGCCATCAAAGACCCACCCCATGACTCATACAATGACATCAGCCCATTGTGAGATGCTCTGCCCAGGGGGAGGAGCCAAGCATTCCCACCTGGATATAATGTGGGAATCTGGTTTCCAGAGGACAAGAGCTACCAGATCTGTCTACAGGATCACCACTTCAGCAAGGCCACCTCATCTGGGCTGCTACCACCACCCTAACTAGCAGGGTATCAGGTTGTATTCTGACTCTGTCAGTGTTTTTTGCTTTCTTTTGTATTACTTGCATGTATTTTACTTTTTCCTATTAAATTGTATTTCTGACTTGGAGTCTCACTGGTTTTGCTTTCAAACCAGCACAATGAGTTGCCTGAAACAAAGCTAAACTAAATGGATATATAACACTGAGAAACCAAAAACAGAGCAGCTACAATTCTCCAGGCACGTTATCTCCTAAGAAATCTCTCTTGAAGAGTGCAAGTGTGAAATGGGCTGCTACATCAGATTTAAGGACAAAAATCCTTTTGACTTAACTGGGAACAGTATCAAAGTCAAGAAATAACATCTGAAAATGAAGCAAATAGGAACCTTCTTGCACTGGGAGAAACAAGAAATTATGTTACATTGCTGTGCATGAAGTTTTGTTTGACATGGGTTGAGCATGAGGCATGCAGTCTTCTTCTCAGCTCACAGCAAGAAGCAGCATTGATTCTGGAGTTTTTACCATACTCAGTAGGTGTTTGTTCTCCTGTCAAAGTAGAAACACAACAATGTTAGCCACACAGTGTCTTCTTACACACTGGAATGCAGAGGTGGTTTTCTGCAAGGATGGACTGTATTGTAGTCAGGATACAGGAATGGGACTCAGGTATGAGGTGGTAATGCTCCTCTCCATTGGTTTGCTGGGACGTTGTTGCCTGTCCTTGAGCTGGACTGAGAAGTGTCAGTTAGGTTTTTCTGCCCCTCAGTGTGGTATTGGGGGTTGTTGCGTGATGCCTCCATGACTGAGTTGTGTGCCTCTTCCAATACCCAACCACAGTAATTTGTCCCTCTCAGCCCACAGAGAAAGGACCATCAGCTATGCTGGGCATCACAGGAGCAAATGAGGCAAGAGATGCTTGTTCTGTCTTAGATAAGTCTGTTATGGTCAGGTCAATGGAGGAGCTCTTACAACTTGAGTAGGATCTGGGACATTTATAGGAAGCCCAAGTCCAATATGATGAAGATCCTGCTCAGCTGGTCTCCCAGCCTAGAAGCACCCAAATGTCACAGGCCTTTTATTTAGGTTCTCCCGGCACTTAGAGCTACTGTGCTTTCTCCGTAGGGCCCAGGGCTTTGGCTGAATTTAGACTCAGGACTAGAAGCTCCTCTGCTGAAGTCCCCTGGGATACCAAGTATACTGAGGCTCACATTGTGCACCTAACTGCCATGGGCATGACAACCCTTTGCAAAGTACTGGAAGCTGCTTCCCTCTTTTAAAAGATGGCAAGAAGCAAAGAAGCAAAAGCCCTGCCACTTTCTATTCCCCCTCTCCCTTGAAATCTGTCTCTCTCCTCGCTTTGGAGGAACTCAAATCCTCTGGTCTTGTCAGTTGAGCAGAGTCCTACCCTCAATCTTCTGTCCCAAGCAACCTGGACTTCTGTCTCACTTTTCAGCATGTACCCACCTTGCCACACTGATGTGCAAGCTCCAAAGAGATCAAGGCTCTGATGAGAGCCTGTGCATGGGATGGGGTTCATGGTGTTGCAGCAGGCATGTCCTGGGCAGCACAGAACACAGTATGATGAAGAAGCCGACTGTCCTATATGCAATCCCTGCTCTGGAGGTGTGGGACCAGAAGTCACAACTGCCCGACAGTCACCTCCAGGATAATGAATTCACAGTCTTGCCCTTTGTCTTCTCATGCTTTTGCTTTTGTCTCAGTGTCACAGAATTCAATTTAAAATCAATTTTACTAGCTGTCTTGGGTTGAAGACAGGTATCTGCTGGGGAAGGCAGGAGCCTCCCTTGGAAACCCCCTCCCTCTGAATTACTAAAATTAAGCGGCCTTCAGGCAAGATATGGGGAGGAATAACAGTCCTTTACTAATGAGTATAACAAGATACAAATGAACAATAACTACGGTATTAACAACAACAACAACTACAAAAAAAAGTCAGGGACCCCTGCGGCAAAGCCAAGGAGAGGGATGGGGAAGGCCTTGATTCACGAACCCCCGACAGTCTCTGTTTTAGATGGTTCCAACAGGCCTCTGAGGAGAANGACCCCAACCCTCCACACTAGCATAAGGCATAAGTGCCAATGTTACTCAAGGGAACTGGGCTTTACTGGCAGCAGGAGAAGTATAAAGTACAGCTGAAGGAACACAGTCTGAGCATAACAGGTTTTCAAGCCCTGAGTCAGCATAAGAACATTGCCTGTGCTTCGGTGTGATTAATATCAGTCATCTGCTCTTTGTTAAATGGTTAGATTCTTGATAATAGGAAATTTCCAGGGGGTGCATTTGGAAATCCCATCAATCTCTTGTGAATTTACCTACTGGCCCTTCACCTTGTGTGAGAATAGCAATGGCTTTGGCACCAGGGTGGCCAGCGACCGGCTGGAGATGCTGGACACTCAGGAAATCCCAGAGGTGAATCAGAGCTGAAAATTAATTACTTTTTCATTTTGCTCACATCTATGTGCCATGTCTAAAATAAAGGAATGCCTGAGATATTAACAGTGTTACTGGTTATGTTAAACTTTAAAAGGAGTCTCTTAGATTTATGCAGATTAGCTTCATGCTTGGTCTTTGACATGGAAACAATTACTTCTTTAATGTGGTCTCCTTTTCACTGTCGTCCTGAATTTGCCTTGCCTCTCTGTCGAAAAGATTAGTGGATTAAACACTGGGCAGAGCTAAGCCTATTACGCTAAAGCCCCTTAAAATCAATCCATAGCTTGTAAAGGAAGAGATCACCTGAAATACAAGCCTCTGGGAATATCTGCAGGATGTCATGACCATCCCTACACCATGGCTTCTGTTGTAGGCACATCTAGACTGGACATGCCAGCTCTGAGTGTCACACCTGGCAAAGCTGGTCACTGGGGCTCAGGGTAAGCTTCTTGCTACTTCACCACCACTCAAGTCATGCCCTACATAGCTAGTTTTAGCATTGGGAAAGAACGGCTCTTAGATGTATTTACTGGACTGTGTTCTCCTTGACTTCCCAGAGGTTTATTTTGCAATTTGTGGTCTGGGCTCAGACCCCAAAACAACTGCTCAAGAGAATCTTGCTGCTGTCATCTTCCACTCTGCCTGCCCTGTGGAGTCTCATGTTTCCTTGTTGGTCCATGATGTCTCTCAGCATTTTCTCAAGAGGTTTTGAAGAATGTTTCACAAACAATTGGCCTAGCATGCTGAAAAAAATACCCATCTTGTTTATCTGTGTTCCAAATTATTTACCACAACTGGTCACTTTAAAATATAGTTTACACAGTGTTTGAACAGTTTATTTCATAATTTAAGGGTTATCTTTAGGGATTTTTTAAACATTCTGTAAACTTTTTTTTAATAGGTAATTATTTCATATATATAAACAGAAATGGAGAACAAGAGAGCCTGACCCTTAAACCAGGGTCTTTAGAAAAGAGGAGGATGTTACTCTTTCAAGTCTAGAGCTGACATTATCTTTCTGCTCCAAGATCCGAAGCAAACACTGTGCTTTAGGAAACCCGCACCTGGAGTTTACATCCACTGGAGGTGGCACAAATGGAAGACTATAGAGTTCTGATGCTTTTCAAGCCAACTTTGCATGTGTTAACGCTGAAGCCGAAGAGATTGCCTACACAGTAGGGTGCTACTCCACTGTTTGCTGCTATGGCCAGGTAGCAGAACTTCCATGTCTCCAGTTTCATGCCACCTGTTAAACTTACAGTGGAACATAAGCTTTATAAAGAGCCTTATAAACTTCTCCACAGTGTGGCAAGTCAGCAGCACTTAATCCAATACCTTGAGATTTTTCACAAGTCAAATTCTGAATTTGACCTCAAGCTGGCAAGACCTGCCCATATCTACATTGCAAGGGTTTAAGAGAGTTTATCTTACATCTGGGGAATATAATACTGCAGCCAAGTAGAGGCAGTGTGATCTCACATCTCCCAGGGTGTGGTGTTCAACCCACCACCAAACCACCTGGTTGTGTTGCAGTTATCACACTTCATTTGACTGCAAGTTATAGCCATTGATCTCCTGTAACATGACAGCTCTATACTGAACAAATTTGCTGCAAATAGATTCAGGCTATGACAAAATCTTTTCAGGAATATCACTTAGATGTCAAACAAAAAAAGAACCCAACAAGCAGGCCAAGCAAAAGGAAACAAGAATCACCAATCCTGGTTTGAAATATAAAGAGTTTGGGAAAGTACAGAGAGTCTTGAGTCAACCAACAGTTAACTAAGGTGACTAGTTATTTTGACTATCTCTGCAATTATGCTTCCAGGTGTAGAGGAGCTTGATTTTTCGAGGTGTTTATCCATTCTTTTCAGGAAAACTATTTTTCTTGATGTGTTGTCAGATGATAAAACTCTCACACTGAGTAATTTAAAGCACTTCCAGTGTAGAATCTGAAAGTCAATAATATTACAAATTACACTTATAAAATTTAATAAAACAATCTTGCTCTTTAGGTCAGTGTTTACATTGCACAGATTTGACTGATGAACTAGAATCTGATTAATGGTCCAAAAAATGTTCACCATATGTCCCCTCTCTGTATTGTAGGAGACCAGATAAACACACAATGCTTTCTTGAGAAGAAAGATTTTGTAAGGGCTGCATACAGAAAACTCAGTACTTTGTGAATAAGAGATGTTTTGTCTCCACAGATAGTCTTATTTTTAAAAACGTGGTATCTTTCCATTTAGATAGGAACGTATAGCACAATTTGCTTGCTCCTTTTCCTAAGGAAAGCAAGGCTCGCTTCTTGTCTGAGAGTGTTTTCCTGCCTTCCTATTTCCTTAAACCTTTTCAGGATGAGCCTCATGATGTAAATAATATTGACAATTTGAATTCACTCTAAAAAACAACAACAAAAGTGTTTTGTCTTACTGCAATAGCAGTGTAAAAGTTTAGACACCGGCAGGAGCACCCTGAGGGGTGTAAGGTCACTTGTTAGGTTTTTAAAATCCATTCTCTCTTCATTTCAAATGACCACTGGAATGTCATGAGTGTTTGGAAATCAGTGCTTTTGCCTTGAAGGTATGTTGAATCTTTGCTGTGGAGAATGACCATAATGCTTTAAAATCTAACTGACCAGCAACATTTCCAGATGTGCAGGGAGGACTGATTTCTTTCTCAAAGCTCCTTTTCAACACACAGCCAGCCAGCAACACAGTTCAGAACATATGGAAAAGGCACCAAGCGTCTGACCTTCTGCTGGAAGAGACCTTTACTTGAGATCTGTCCAGTGTGTATCTTACATAGAAACTAGTGCTAAGTATACAAAGCAAAACCACATTTTTGGCTTTAGTGAAACAAAATGTAGCTCCTGACATTCCAAAAGAATGCAGACTACAGAAAAAGGAAGAAAAAAAAATAATGCATCCAAAGTGAAAGAAATCCAACATGCTTAAATCCAAACCCTCCCAAATGTTGTGTTTAATTTAAAATATCAAGGGAGAAATTTCCTTTGATTGACACAGTATTTATTTCTGCTAAAAAGGTCCTGTGCATCTCCCTTTCTGCATGCACACCTACAGTAATAGTGATTTTGATTATTTTACATTAATGTTTATTCTTTAATAGAACACTAAAGGGAATAACACTGTTAATTTCTGAGAATAGAAAATCCTCATAAAAATTAAATTACATGTACAATGTATGTGTAATTTTATTGTATTTTTTCTATTACATGTGTACATGTAATGCAACCTCTAATACCATAATTCCTTCTTCAAAACAAGAGTCTTTTGTTCTTTGTCTCTTTCCTCCTCTTCATGTAGCAAAGCAATATACCTTTAAATGAGTAAAATTCCCAAAGTAACAAGCAAACAAAAACCTAAAGCTTGATTTAATGTTGTAATACCATGGCAGTAAATGAGGACTCAGGAAATGTCCTATTCCAAATGCATAGCTAACAACAGAGGCTTAAGGCACTGTTATAAAATATAAACTATTCACCAATTCTTCACTGGGCTTTACTCCAGGGAATCTGTATTCTGCTTTGCAGAATTCTAGGGCTGACAGAAATGTAAATAGAATAAATGTCTATATTGGAAAAAGATTTTGCTTTCCCAATTTGTTTGAAATTATCTCGGAGAATTTATAAGCCTTAGAGTGAATAATACTCCATTTTGCCAAATCCCAGGTATGATCAATATATCCTCTCAGAAGTGCATTTTGGTTTTGTTTTAAAGCAGCAACAGCAGACTTGTTAATTGCATGAATTACAGCTTTTGAACAATGCAGGACACTGAGCTAGGGGCATTGTTTTGAGGTTTTCCTGCAGAGTATGATGCCTGTGTCAGTCCAAGTATTGTTTGATTCTCTGGTGTCTGCCATGACATTTCACTTCATCTTGTGGCAGAATTTGGCCTCAAAGCTCAGGAAGTAAAAGGTGGTTACACAGATTTTTGCAGTTATCACTCTTGCTGCCAGTAAATGCTGTGGATCCTGCCATACATTCAACCTTTTAGAAGCATTTGGAACAAATGTATTTCAAACTACAAGAAGTTATTTTTACACTGGAGAAAAGAGTGTAAAAAGAACCTTTCATGTTAGTTTAAGTGGGTCAACTTATAGGACCAGCCATTTGGCAACAGCATAACTTTCTTCTAAGAAAAAATAACCTTCTTCTAAGATAAATTCCTCCCTTGGCATTAGACCACTGAAATATATAGACCATTGAAATATATTCTGTTTTTCTACCACGGATGTTGCACATATATTTTTTCTTGTTTTGACAGTCATCATAAGATGCATGAAAACATGAAATAATTCAAACACAATGACTGAAAGATGGCTCATCCAAAATACTAATTGCATTTCAATTTTCTTGTTTGAGCCATTCCAAATTCCTTCACAGCTTCTAAAACCCTCCCAGATATTTTAGTTGTTTGAGTGATGTACAGAGGAACCTCTTTGCAGAAGCCCTCACTTCAAGCCACTAACTCAGGGAGGAGCTGATGTCCTTCTTTGTCTTGTCCAGGTTCAGTATGGGGCTTGTCCTCAAAGAAGGGTTCCTTGTAAAAGGCATGGCAAACAATTAATAATAGCTGTATCCTGAGGGTATTTGGTGAGGGGTGATGCAGGCAAATGCAGCTGTATCCACAGAGTATGTGAGAGAAGCACTCATGCACAAAGAGCAGACAAGAAAGTGAGAAAGGGACAGAAAAAAATCCATGGATACTTAAGCTGTCAGGACCAGCAAAACTGGGGTGGATTGGCGTAGATTTAAAAGGTCCAAAAGTGAGATACAGAAATTCTGGGTGGTTATATAGGCTGCTGAGTCCGGTCACAGTTATAGGGAAGGGACAGATAAGATTTGTTCCAGGCATTTTTTAGCTATACAATACAATTCCACAAAATGTTATAGGAAAAGGTGTGGCACAGGAGCATTTGTAGATGAGTCTCCAGGGAGATGTCAGAATGTAATGTCAGGTCTTCATACAAATATATCTCATGCTTCAAAAATCTGTGTGAAATTGATCCTTTAGTCACACTTTATTGGCCTCCTAGATAACTTCTCTTCACACTTGAAAAATGAAGAGGATATAAAAATAGCAATATGCCATGGAAATCATCAGGGATTGCTTATGTGTGTCCAAGAGTAGATATATGGTCTCTGGAACCATTTTGCATCTGCTGAAGTCATTAGATGGTTGGATGATTAGCTTGGGGATGAGGGGGTTCAGGTCCTTGGCCACAGTGCCCTGTATTGGACAGCGAGAGCCCCATCAGTTCCAACAGGCTTTCCAGCAAGTGTGTTCTGTTTAAAAAGGTTATGCCTCTGGAATGAGATCTGCTTGGTATCAGTACACATGGGCATTGACATGTTCCTTGTCAATATTTTTAGGAATTCAGCTCCTTGCTAGCTAGTGCAACAGCCTGATGTTGGAAGGCAGCCCATAATGGCAAAAAGCCCATGGGTTTGCACAGAAACAAGCTGAGATATGAATGAGAATTTATATCAGCCTTGGCAGGGCGCACTATTATTGAAATGTCCAGTCTTTCCCACCAGCACAGGGTGGTTTATGCCTAGCAATAACAGGATAATTGAAGACTGGGAGGGCCAGAAGTGATTTCTTTTGGACCCAACAGATTCTGGAGATTTTTACTGCTATTACTACCATTATGCCTGTGCAGCAAATCTCCAGAGAAATGAGCAAGGTCTGTATGTATCTGTAAGTGGTTGTATCACAGCATAAAATGCTTTCATGGTGTCCTGTTTTGATTCATCCTGACAAAATTTATGCCCTTCAAGTTGTTGACATAGGGCTGATTCATGGATAGAGGTCCCAGATCAATGAGATGGGGTGTGGTATCTCGAATCAGGGGGTCCTTTCTTTTTTCTCCTTCTCTCATTAGTCTGGGAGAAGAGAAGTTGATGTGCATCAGACCAGTGAAGGGAGGAGAAACCAGTCATTACCATTTCCTCATACTCAACTTTGATCAGATGTTATAATCTTTTAAGTAAAAAAAATCCTTACCAGCTCCAACGCTAATCAATTAGTTTAATATATATTTTGACTTAAAGGTTTCAAAGTGCCACTTATCTTTAATAAAGCTCTGATCTTGTTTTTCCAAACATGCTAAACTGCTTCCTCTAGTCATATCCCAAATCTCCCACAGCCTTTTTCTCCCTCAGCCCAGTGGTCAAGTGTCTCAGAGGGGCAGCTGATGTGGCCCCTTCTCCTTCAGCTGTGCCCCTGGGATGGTAGACAACCATCACCTCTGGCATGGCATTCATCTTTGAGGATCGAAAGAACAGAAGATGCCTCTTGTAAAAAATTTGGAGTTCTTTGCTATCTCTCTGTAAAAAGCTCTGATCTGGACTCCACTAAAGCAGATGTCTAATAATCCCAATGTTTGAAAAATTTTTCTAACTTTTACATCAAGCAGCAACATTTATTTGAGCTGTGCTTGCTAGGACACTGTGACAGGAGAGTCTCTGCCCTTTCATTCAGTGCTGAGACCATCACAAAGATTGCATGCTCCTTCTGATTACTCATTTTGCTTCATACTTCCTCAATTTTCTATTTTTCTATTTTTGGAAAAGATGAAATTAAATCAATGGTCCTGGTCTGAAAGAGGGATTGGGAACTGTAGTTTACTGGGTCAAAGCCTAAGGAAGCAGGCAGAGAGAAGGGCCATCTTTTGATGACCTGAGAACAAGCCAATACTAGGGGAAAGAGCAGCAGTGCTTCCTGAAGTGGGTTTTGAGAATGGGTTCAGGGTGCATATTTTAATAGTCAGTTACACCATGTGTTTTCCAGCACAGCTCTGATCTCCACGTCACAGAACTCAGAGGTGTAGGCAATGGGTGTAATGAATTCTATCAGCTGAGTTGGATAGTACAGTAATCTCTTCCTCTGCAAATGCAGAAAGGAGTTCCTTGGTACTATGCTGGCCCTTCTCACTGTGAAGGGTGCTATGGTCATTAATACTAGTAAAGAACTTCCCATTCTGTTATCTAAAAAAGAATTGGTTTTAGGATTTAATAATGTGCACAAATAATTTTGTTCAGTGCAGAGCAGGTACTTAAAATTAGGATTATAAATTGATCTTTCTGTAATTCATATCTAGGAACATAAATATTATTTTAGAAGCTTAACATTCATGACCAGTGTTTGAAAATAATGCTCCTGTAGTTTCATGTGTGGTGATCTCTGGAACACTTCAAGAGCACGTTTTACATCACTAAAATGTCAATGTGCACTTTTTTGGGCAATCAGAAAATATGCTATCCATCATGGAAACAGGGATTTGCGCGGTTGCTTAGAAAATAGGCCATTATGTCTCTGCATCATGTGCCTTTTAAAGAGATTTTAATGTCTAAATTGGTACAAGTCCTCCCTCCATCTTACTATACAAAAGGGCTAGAAATTCACACGTGACACTTAACATATACTTGGCAAAGTGCAGGTTTCTGCCATTGCCGTAAACCTTAATGCAGCATGTTCTTCATTACCTGAATCCTAGGCTTTCAGACTGTAAAAAGATCTTTCTAAATAAAAGGTTAAAAAGATGGTTTTCAAAGCTGAGGTTCACAGCTCTTTCAGGCAGGGCAGTCCATCATGTAGGGACAATATGGATCTATGCATGTTTGCCTTTCTGCAAAGGTAAGAATGTAATGGCTTTTCTCCCGACCAAAAATACATTAAACCACCTATTTTCCTTAAGGGGTTTCTTTGTGGAAGCCCCATCTCTTTCAGAAAAAAAATCTTTTGGTGCTGCCACACTAGAGTCTGACAGTCACATGTCAACACACATTTCATGTGAGAATGATATATCTTTAATTTACTATGGGAAAAGAGTCTTCAAGGTTATGTACCTAACATTTTTAGCTGTTGCTGCTATTAGGGAAACTAAGGCAGAAGAGCATACTAAAAAAGTAGCAGTATCAGCAAAGTCCCAATAATTTTCTCCCCAGTTATTTTCTGCTGTAATTGTGGCAATGCAGCAGGCTGGGAGGAGAGTTCACAATATTTTGAAAGGCCTTGTTAAAATTTAAAAGACTAATTTTATTGCACAAGAAAGGAAATCTTCATTTATCACCAGAATTTCACATATTTATGCCGTCAGCAAATGTCTTTTGTATTCCTCACTCTCCCAAAGCCCCATCATGACTCATTAAAAAGAGTTTTCTTGCAATAAACTGCTTGCCATTGTTTGTATTTGGGGCCAATTTCTTTAAGATGCCTCAGGTAAATACACAAAGGACAGGGGCTCTGCTGTGCCCCTCATCAAGGCAACTCCCTGGATCCCCACGTGCACTGTCTGGGCTGCCCACAAAGGGAATGGGAAAGTTGGTGCTTATGTGGAGGGACAGAGGCAAACACATGGAGCTGGGGGCTGAGCAGCTGGCAGTGCTGAGGAGAGGAGCAGGGCTTAAACTCTTGCTTACCTCTGAGGGATCTGAATGCTCGGCTTGTCTTCAAATTTATTAATCCCAAGCTCTCCTCAAGAGATGAGCCACAGAGGACAGTCACTTAATGAGAGCCTGGACATAAAGTGATTTTGAACTGAAGAAGTACCAAGACATTATTTTTGTCCAGAATCACTCATGATGGTTAAGTGCTGATGATATGAAAAGGGATTCAATAAGTATTTGCCTTCTTTTAAAAGTAGCGACAGGCTGTCTCTGGATCTCATGAGAATGAAGTGCTTTCCATTTTCTCAGTGCCTGAGCAGATACGAAAAACAACCTTTTAGGCAGAAGAAGAGTTTTCAGTTTGGTTTCCTACAGCAATGAGGCAAAAAGGATCTCAGTCTGTGAGATCCTGTCCAAATAATTCCAAATCTGCAGACTAATTCTTACCAATTTAACAGAGGAGATATTTCAGAGATATCAGCCCCCACAAACTTTGTGAAAATCAACATCTGGGCAGAGGAGAAAGGCCCCATTAATGTTTCAATCCATGAAGCAAAATGTCTCTCCATGTTTCTTGACTGCAGACAGCTGTTGCCAAGCCTGCAGGTATATCTTGGCCAGATGCCCATGGGCTGTGGCCTCAGGTTTCCATGGCCAGCCAGATTCACACACTTATTCCCCAGAAAAAGGAGCCTGGGGTGGAAAGGTGGAGCAGGACACAAATTTAGCTTCATCTCTTCCACTGCTATTGTCCTTGCATTGCCTTGCTATTGTCTGCTCACAGACTAGGCTTCAAAAACAATTTTTTTTTAATGGATTTTAAATCCCACTGTCTGCAATTTCTACTATATTTTGGAAATCCTATCACAGAAGTAGAGTTCTGTCATGCTTGGTAACTAATTGTAGATTGGTTAATTTGATATCACTTGTGTTAGCTGCCTATTTAGGGGCTTAAGTGAGAGACAAAAACACCAAAGGGACTATACTTATAGGTAAGTCAACGTGGTTTCAGAAAAAAATGGGACTTGTTAAATGCTCCTGATGTCAGAGCTCTAGAGGCAAAGTTGAATGGGGCAGGTAGCTGGTGCAGTGCACTTCTGTAGTGCACTAACAACACGGCATCCTGATTATAAAGCAGTGCTTTTGCATATCCAGCAAGACACTTAACTAGTGATTTAAAGTATGGCTAGCTGACATCTCCAAATGAGGTCATCAAAAGAGAGATATAACTACATGTTAGAGAGCCATGGGATGGCTCTGTGGTGTCACAGGGACAAGTGTTAAATACACTGTTACCTACTGAGGTCTTTAATGATCTTCAGGAAAATATTACATTTCTCCTGATAAAAGTTTTGCAAAGATTAATGTGTTCTCAGCATAACTGCAAGTTGAAAAGAATCACCTTCTCAGGAGTATTTTTTAAGAACAGGTTAGCCCAGGTCTGTTGAGGATGGTTGGATCATCCTTTCTCTGTGTTTAGTTTAGGGGGATAGACTAGATTTGAGGTCCATTCCAGGGTTACATGTCTGCTGGCTTGCAGCCTGGACCATAAAGTAACTATGCTAGGCTTATCATCTATGACTTAGATTTTCTCAAAACTTTTCATTGGCACAATACTTTAAAGAGTATTAGCATCCAAAAGTTAAAAGTCTACACAAGACTGATACATGTGCACTCATGGTTCATGCTTAGCTTTGTTACCATTAAGGAGGTTGTGAATCCTTCAAAACTGATGAGTATATCTTCTAAATGATGGTTTCCCTTAAGCTATGAAATGGAAAATCATTCAAACAAACAAAGAATAGAAAGATTATTTCCATTTGTATTTTCAAGCAACAGCCTTTAGTAAACTATTGCCAAGTCTTGCCAAATTGTCTTTTTACAGAGACAAAATACAGCCTAGTGTAAGCAACACATTTCTCACATCTAGAAGGTCCTAAATGGGTGAGTCTTCCTTGACCAGTGTTTGGAAATTGGGTGGTCTAAGACAAGAAAGAATCATTGCACCCCTAGTTTGACTCCAAAGTGTTGTGCTTACCCTGCTGCAGTTTTGTAGTAGAGCAGTGCTGCTGAATAGGCACAGTAATAAATCCTTGTGTTGGTGTTGTGGTTACCTCCATGCAGAAAGGGAAGGGCAGGGCATTTCTATTGCTTGGAAAATGCCAAACCTGTATCTGATGGGATCCCAGCCTCTGTCAGAGCTCCGTTCATGGCCACACACGAAAGGAAGAAGGCATTTCTGCAGTTCAGATATTTGACAGTCCACTCACGAACCAGAGAGACTGTGAACTGCTCTCACAGCCCAGGTAGGGACCCTCTCAGTAGGCAGAGGTTTAGGCAGCTTCTTTTGAAAAATCTCACTGTTCCCACTTTTTCTGCTAAGTTGCCCACAGGTAGGGGAGCAATTGCCTGCCCAGAGGGGATTTTTTTGCACTGATGAAACTGGTTATATATACAGGCAAGAAGCTGCTCTGTTCTCTAAGTCAACCAGTGCAGAGGAGCCACCCCCCAAAGAAGGGGAAGGGATTCAGTCAGCTGCTTGAGTAGGCAGCATTACGTGCCAACCTGCCTGCCCCATGGCAGCTGGGAGGAAGGAGGCAGATCTGGTGCTGGTTCCTGGCTCAGGACAGGACATGCGTGGGGAAGGTGGACTCCCATTGGGACCAGGAGTAAAATGAGATTCAGCCAACTCTCAGCAAAAGAGCACTCCAGGAAATTAAGTGTGGGCATAGTCTGGTTCACCTAGTGGGGGCTGATGCAGAATCAATCCTGCACACACATATCCATGCCTACATAGGCTGTTCCCAGAGAAGAGGAGAGAAAAATGCCAACTCTGCAGCGAGTTGTGCCGGTGGGTGAGCTCAGGTGTTGGTGCATTCCCATATGAGGGTGCTGGGAAGAAATGAGTGGCTGCTGCCTTGGCTCCAGAGCACACATTATGGGATCTCTTTAGTCTGCCTGATACGATAACCAGACAAAACTGCTAGAGAGAAATCATGAATCATCACCCCTAGTAAAATGCATATGTTACACAGCTGTGCTCTGAGCCAGCCACTTTCCTATCAGCATGTCTCAGGGCTGTGCTAGATCCCCTAGAAGCAAAAAGAAGTAGTCTGTTCTTCCTGCCCAAGTGGGTGCATTTCCCCAGACTGGATGCATGACTGTGTCTGATCAGGTCCAAGCAGGCATTGTAGCCCAGCAGTTTGAGAAAGCATTGCAAGAGCAATGTGCTAGTTCAGTGTTAAGCGGTGCTTACTTACAGGAAGTGACTTGGACTGGTTCATGGAACTACTTCAAAACTCTACCAGGTGTTTTTTTCAAAGACAGAAGTTTATCAAACGATGGGCTGTTATCCCTAACACCAAAGAATTTGCCTGTTTGAGTTTTGATCTGTTTTGGTTTTGTTTTAAAAGCCATGATATTTATACCAAATGCTTACCAAGGAGAAATATTAGAAGAATGTAATGAAGCTTGTAAAATTAGACACTCAAGAAATACCAGAGTCAAACTGGAGTGCACTTAACTCATCTTCACTGTGTTAATGGTAGTGTTTAACCACATAAATGCTAAGTCTCTTCTCCTCCTTGTCCAGAGTGGATGATTGTTTCTCAAGTAATATTACAGCTTTTTCTTATTCAGTACTTAGCATTCTGTCTTATTTACTTGTGATATTTACGATAAAACTGTTTGTTCCTGGCTTAGTCTGATGCTTGTCATTATGGTAACTCGGTGTTTCACAAACATTACCACAGTTATTTTTATGGTGCTTCATTGAAATAAGTGTATAATATGATGACCTTGTGCACGGGAAGTGCACAAAGAAAGGTAAAAGAGAAAAATCTGGGATTTGGGAATGTTCTGGTACAAGGGTCCACTCTGTGAATGTTCATGAAATTCAGCAAACAACTCATAGCAGATTAGCTCAGGTTCCTAAAAAATGAGGAATATGCAGAAGGCCAGTGAAGAGTTTAGTTCATCTATTCTAGTATCATCTAGGAAGAAGTGAATATTAAATCATATTTGCTGGCCCATATTCTGCTGCATTACATGTGAAACTAACTTTTTTCATCTGTGATCCCCTGCCTCATCTCCTGAAATAAGATTTTTTTTACAGAATCTGGATTATATCAACAGTTTTGTATTGTATCTAAGTCTATTGTGTTTCTGAAGCTTCTCTTCCCTTCGCACTAACACTGGTAAGAGATTGTATGGAAAAAATTCTAAGTACTTGTGGAATTGCAAGACAGTATTCCAACAAACAAGTATGAAAGGAACTGCTTTAAGCTTGTAGAGACAGCTTTGCTTCAGGCTTTAGCTGATATTACCAACTTAGTTTTGTAAGTACTGGTCTTTGCTGTTTCTATATGTAGAACTTCCCAGTTTGCTTTTAAAAGACTATTTCTGCCCCTGAATATTTTGCAGCACAAAAATGTTAAGGCATTTATTTGTCACCTGAACTGCACGTGAGGCTTTAAAAAAGTATTACACAGACCTCTGGCACTTTAAATGTCATAGTTACTGGCCATCCATAATTGCTGCTTATCCATAGGGACCTAGGCCAGGGCAGAGGGAGAGGCCATTGGTCAACATCTCCTTGCACAGAGGGATGGGGAACATCAGGCGAGCTGGGCTCAGTCTTGGCCTCGGGATGGGGAGATGCTCTGGTAAGCAATGTCTTCGTATGTGGGTGTTTCTCATCTCTGCTCACTGATTCCTGCCACTTCTGCCCATTTGCTGCATTCTTTGCAAGCGTATGGTGTTTTTTTAATGTGAGCTAAAAAAAGGCTTTTTTCCTCAGGCTTTATTCTCAGAAATGACTTAAATATTTGGGCCCAAACTTTTAAAAATGTGTTTGAAGAAAAATTTAGGCTTGGTTTCCTTCAGTCCTGCTTCTGGTGTTTGTTGTTACTGTCTTGAAGGGGAAAATGGGCAACTGTAGCAGAATGGGGAAAGGATTGAGAAGCACTACAGGCAGGTCAGGCTAATCATGCAGTCTGTGTTTTATATACGTAAAGAACTTAAGGTGTTTATATTTCCCCAAACAGTGCTTGACAGCAGAAAGCATTTATATGCTATCCAGTATCTGTGAAATCTACCATAAGTGCTTTTATAGAATGATTTAACATCAATAATAGTTCCATTTAATGCCAAAAATATTTATACTCTATGATTGCTACAACCTATGTATTAATCAAGGATAGCAGAGAAAGCACTGTGGGTGTGAGAAGTTAGGACGTTTCCCTTGTGAGCATACCAGGGGCCATGGAGTGCTGTTAGACTCCAGAATTTCAGGAGAAATGGACTTTTTGTCTGATCCAGCACGGCAGCTTGAACAAAAGAGAGATTTTGATGAAGCAAACAAGGATAGACAGAAAGCTTCAGCTCCTTAAAGGTGGGGTAATAGTCAAGGAAGAAGGTAATGGCACTACAATTCTTTTGATAAAGGCTCGATGAGTGAGGCTTAAATCAGTCAAGCAATGCAGTAGCTCTGCTGAATCACAGCTCAGGACCTAAAATCCTGGAGGCTAGAGGCCTGGACGGGGAACACAGCGTTAAATTGAAAGGAAGGTGCCTTCTAATTTGATGTGATGGCAAGCATCATCATTTTTCCTAAAAGATGTAATGAAGTAACGAATACTTTGTTGCCGCATACCTAACTTACTCCTTCTCTCCGGTGGTTTTTATATCTTTTTGTCAACAGGATGTATTTTGTGGTTGCTCTTCGTTTACACATTAAAAAAGGGCAGTTTATATTCCCTCTGTAGGACTGTCCCTATTTTATAGGGCCAGCTGCTTGCAAGAAGTTTTGAAGAGTAAAACGAAATTAATAATTTCATATTAAGTCACAAAAAAAATACATGTGAAACATATTTTTTCCACTCTATCTCTAATTTACTTGGTCACAATGTCACAGGGGACTAATTTTGCCATTTTCTGGAGGCATGATTACACTATTGTTGTGTATGTTTGTCTGGTTTTATCAGCCGTGTATGGCATCACATCAAATAATAGAAAGTGACATGACTAGTAGAGTCTGACGGGATGCTCTGGGAGAGCCTCTGAGCAGAGATGTCCTCTTCAATGCATCCACAAGGAGTTTTAGAGTGTACTTTGTTCATCCTCACCGTTCCCCGTAATTAGTGCACCAGAAAGATCCTGCTTCTACTGTGATGGTCCTGGGAAAGAGTTCATACATTTGCTGCCCATAAATATGGGCCATGTCTCTTGAATTATGATGTCCAGAGGGAAAAAAACCCCTTTGAATATATCAGTGTCTTCTTAAAGTAACCACAGAGACATCCAGAACATTTTCCTTTACAGTGCCTCTTGCCTTTGCCATTTATACAAGATTTCAAAAGTTGAAGAGCCTCTGACTTTCCTTCCTGTGATTCTTGCCCAGAGTCTGCCCAGCTTTCTGCCTGGAGGAAGAAGAGAGTTGCTGGCAGCTCTTTGGGCTGTGTGACTTGTTTGGGGATGTTTGTAAGGAACAAATGCCCATGTACACCTCTCTCCTCGGGCCACAGGAAGCAGGTGGCCCCAAAAAGCCGAGCAAAGCTCTTCCCTTTGCTTTCATCTTTAAATACTATTGAGGAGGGGGAAGTTAGCAGCAAGACAGCCTTTGCCCCTTGGCAGTGGGGTCCTTGGCGTCGCGTCAACTGGATCCAATGTGTTGGTGAAAGAACTGCCCCTCTCTCTGCATTAGCTGAAGCCTGTCACAATCACAGTAGGATTTCTCCCCTACCCCCGAGCCAGTGCTCCCTCCACCTCCATGCCAGACATCACATCTCCCCTAATGCTAATGGGGAAGGCTAAAATTAACCAGGAATGTACAAGCAGCTCCCAGATGAACCACGGCCAGAAGCCCATGATTAAAGACATAGCAGGCTGCAGGTCGGCTAAGGCTGCCAACAAACCTCCTGAGCAGGAAGAAAACACTTAGAACTGTCAAAGCACTTAAAGGTATGAAACTGCTTTCTGGGCTGGTTCCTATTTTATTTGTTACTTTTTGCTTCACCTATTTTTTTTCAGAGAATTTATGCTGCAAACAGTAGGTTCCTGAAAAAGATGCCCCTAACCTGAGCAGTGTTTTGAGTTTTTGAAGGATCAAGCCTGCAGAGTGACTGAAAGGATTTACAACAGGATCAGGCTGTGCTGCTCTCAGCTCTGCTGCTGACTTTCTCTTTTCTCTTAAGTTTCACTAAGTTACATAAACCCTTCTTCAGTTTCACTGCTGCACAACATAAAACTTTTTTCAGATTGAGAGCCTTCTCTCCTAAGACTGAAATTTCTAAGAATGAGGAACTACAGGACTCTAGAGATGTTGTGCTGAGGGCAGCTATACTTGAAGTTAATGACTGCATGAGATCTTTCTCTTTTTCTCTATTTTATTTAATTTGTGCATTTGAATTGCTTGGGGGAGGAATCTTGGCTCTGCTGATTTCTGAGTATTGTCAACCGCAATAATACCACAATGTTACCCTTTGGGTATAGAAGTTATGAAGTTTTGTCCATACAGTCATTGTGTTAGTAACTTTTCCTATTTCTACATTAACACAGGAGCAGAGGAAACATTTACACTTCTTTTTTTTTTTTTTTTTAAATAGGAAAAAGTGATGGCTAAACCACATTTTGTCAGGGGAAGTAGGGATAGGTATATGAGCTAAAATTTCTTTCAGCTCTCTTTATATTGGGTAATTGTCAATTTGACTTGTTTCCATTCATGGCTGTGCACAGTACTGGAATATATATGTATGTATACGTTTATATATGTGTGTGTAAACGAGGTGCACATATTTTTTACATACTTTGTTGTCACTGTAGAAAATAAAAAACAACAACTACAGCAGACTGAGTGTTGTGGAAGGTGATTGGTTTGATTTTGTCACACAGCTTTAGATTGTACCAGTGAGTGGTAGAACAGACTTCTCAGCAGGCTACTGCCTCAGGTCCATGTGTATTTACTCTTCCTGATCCATTGTGTGGTAAGGGAACTGTAACAGCACATCAAGATAAGCACTCAGTACACGAGAAAAAAATCTAGCAGCTAAAATCCATTTTCCTGACATTGTACAGCTGTATCTCTTGAGATATTTTAGACTAAGCTATACATCTAGGGCTCCAAAATTTGGGGTGGTTTGGGTATCATGCTGAGCCACAATGAGTTCAAGAGACTATATCCTTCTCTGTAGGAGGTGATGGTCTTGCCGAGAAGGGAACAGGCTGTATTTTGGCCCGGATCAAAGGCTCTGGGAGAACTTGCTGCTCAGCTGCTGTCATGGGATGGAAAGTGCTTGGTGCCTTCTGCAGTGAGGAGGTCCCTGGGCAAGCCAGCCTCTTTTAGTCACCCTCCTACTGCTTTGGCACTGCCTGCTGCCCAGCTATGGATACCCAAGTGAAGAAAACTGGAATTACATAGATTTTATGGTCTCTTCTCTGCCACTATTTTCCTGTACCAGACCGGCAGTCATTCTTATTTCAGATCCTAATTGCATTGACTGTACTATAGAAGCAAAAGCTGCAACAGTTAGAATACATTTCTGGATCAGAAGTCCTTCTCAGGAGATGATTTTTTGCAAACATAGCTGCCCTGCCCGCACAGGATGGGATTGTTGGCATCCACTCATACTTTCAATATTTTGCATGCACAATTATGGACCTTAGTGTTTTGCCAAGTCTGCTAAAATCTGGAATTTGAAATTTAGAAGAGTAAAGTGCTTCCTGAAAGAGAAGTCTGCACTGTGCAGACTGTGATATTTGAAATTCAAATTCAGCTGTTTTTCTGGCCAAGGAAATCCTCCAGCCAAAGCACTCCTGTAATACCAGGGAATTGACTGGAAAGTAACCAGGATCATAGAAGTCTCTGCTTGTGAAAAGCACATCTGAACTGTTCAGAAATGTATTTATTTGAGAGAAAGGGTTGTTTTTTTTGTTGGGATTTTTTTTTGTTTGGTTTTTGTTTTTCTTTTTTTTTTTTTTTTTTTTTTTTTTTTTTGTTTTTTTTTTTTGGTTGTTTTTTTTTTTTTTTTTTTTTTTTTTTGTTTTTTTTTTTTTTTTTTTTTTTTTTTTTTTTTTTTTTTTTTTTGTTAGGTTTTTTCTTTTTTTTTGTTTTGTTTTTGTTTTTTCACCTGTAAGCTGTTAGCAAGATTTTCTGATTTATACAGGGTATTTCTTTTACCATCTGTTTCAAAGACCCAAACTACTTGTGATTGGGTGTATGAGGTTTGTACTTGGTTAGGATGTCAGGTGATCACAGCTCATCACTGTCTCATGAGTGAAAAGGTAGAGACTGAAAGAATAACACTGTGACAGCTTTACTTGGTGCCATGGAAGGATTGATGTCTATGGTGTGCATAAAGAACATTAAACACTTTCTGTTGCTCTTTCTGTAAGGTGAATGACCGTCCCCTTAGTCTGAGTGGGGGTCGCCTGTTAGTCTAACACAGATGTTTTGATGAGTTTTTCAGATTCTGTAGTGATGGTGTTGGCAAGACACCCCACGAGGTGCACAGGGCCCCTTCAGGCGCCTTGCTGCTTCTGGATAGTCAAGCAGCTCCTCGAGGCACCTCCCTTCGCCCGCAGCGAGCTGCAAGTTTGTATTCCCCACCGCCTGTTGTTGGATAACCCATTGAGACCCACATCTGCAGTTTCTGGGGGCTGGACAACAGATGTTGTATCTAATGAAGAATTTTTCTTTCAGACCTAAATTTGGCTGTGACTGTCCCAGACTCTCTCATTTGGCCTTCAGCAATTTGGATTACTGAGGGAGGATGGCCACAGCTCTCTGCCCATTGCATTGACCTCTGCACAGCATACTTGATCTTTGCTTTGACATCTTGTGGCAGGGCAGCCTAGACTGAAAGCACATGTTCTTGGTGAACATCCCCAGAAAGAGGGGTATTTTGGCATCCTGCACTGCAGGGCCATCAAGACTTGCTCTTTTGCTTGGACTGGCTGAGGTGATAAAAAAAAACATTTGTGAAGGGACCTTTGTTAACTGCAGAATAATCTGTAAATGTGCACAAATATACATGCTCAGTCAGCATCCAGGGGTTTCATCAGTTAGCTCTGAACATTTTATGATTCTTTGGCTCAATTTTAAGCCTTTCATCTTAGTACATTGAACTACCAGCCTAATGCATCCTCTTATCCTCTTGTGAGTAGGAATAAGCCAAAGAATACATCTATCTAAAAGATGAGAAAGCAGGGGGAGGATAGAGAAAAGAAAAACCCTATTTTAAGTGTAGTTGTTTCTGTCCCAGTGGAGGTGTGTGAGACTCCTAAGTGTAACTGATTCATCATGAAAGCTCAGTAAGGTCCAGTTTCTGCCAGGCTCTGAATTCAGAGGGTGCTGTGGGAAAGATTGCATCCATCCAGAATGGTATATCTCTGCTGATGTGACAATGGCCTAGCTCTGGACCTTCCACATATTACATTACAAGTCAGTGCATTTAAGATTAAACCTCTTTAGTGTCTTTGCATATTAATTGCCATTAAATTGTGAGAAGGATGGAAGGGAAGGAGGAAATGAGATAATCCTATCTCTGTAGAGTATGAGAAGCAAATGTATTGTTAGCTGGAAGAAAGCCATTGCCAGCTCAACTGTAACACATGATTTGCTGTAAGGCAAGAACACTTCAGGTATTTCTGAGTTTCGAATAATTGCATTCACCCTTCAATCAATACCTTGCATGGTACTTCAGCATATGGTATGTCACTTCAGCAGGATGCTTAATTCAATTTTAATGTGACTTAAGTGGAAGGTTAGGTTTATGAACACCCTGCTAAGTCATACTGCACTGAAAATTGGACTGTGTTGAGGCACAGACACAGATAATCATAGCAAGGCTCTGAGTGTTCCTCTGATGTTCCTTAGATTACATTGAATTTGGCTTGGCTTGTTGGAAAATTTTTGGCATCCATTTAGCTGGGTTTCCTGTAACTTTTCTAAAAATTGTTTCAGTCTCAAAATCCTTGTTTTAGACTCCCCCGCATCCCCCAAACATGTACTCTTTCCCCCTCTTATGGTATAATATTACTGTACAACATCAAGATGTTAAAAAAAAAGGTTACTGGAATAAAAACTACTTTTCAAGTGACTTTATTTTTCTATGCAGTGCTTTATATTCAAGAGCTATATCTAATTGACTAGACTTCTGTGAGCTTTTCTATTTTAAATATTTATTAGTTGAATAAACTAAAGTCTGCTAATGAAAGACAAACATGTAATGTATCCTACCTACACAAGCAGAAGTACAAAAAGATGCTCATCTGGAACAAAATCCACTTGGACTAGAAAATAACGTGTATCTAGATGAGCTGTTCATCCAGAAAGCATCCTCTCCTTCCTGTTTTGAAGAGCATTTCATACTTCCTGTATGCAATTGAGCTATTATTCTTTTAGTTGAGATGGAAAATTGTTTTCTCTCAACACTCTGAAAGTTAAATATCTTTGTCAGTGAGTTAGAATAGGGGATAACATGTTTGGTAGATTTGTACTAATCCATTTGTACAAAGCAGAAGTGTGTGCCATGTCTATAGCACTTCTGACGCCAGTATAAGGACACAGCCATATTTTCAATCTCTTTCACAAGCAGCTATATCTTTGATTAGTCATTAAAAATGTGGGAGTCTTTCCTGTGTTCCTGAAATTTCCTCTGATGATGAGTGAGACCAGATTTTGCATGACTCAGTTTGTCTGACCAGTTAGATGACTCTAGCTGAATTGTCAGTCCAGTAACTCCTGAAAGGAGAAGAGGCATAATTGTCCAAGATAAAGATCCTGGCCTGTGTTCTGGAAACAACCCAACATTCTGGATAAATGTGCCTGGAAGACTAATTATGATTACAAACCTTTGAAAGAAAATATTTGTGGCACGAGAGACAGGGCTGTGACTACCAGCAATCATCATCCTCTGAAAGAGCAATCCACTCATTTACAAATCTAACTCAGTGGAAGTATTGCTTTTGAGGAGAGTCCTCTGAAAACCAGACATCTAAATCTAAGTTAAAACATCATTTCCATTTCCTGATCTTTTAGAATAAACTCTAATCTAGTCCCACTTGTCCTCAGCAATTTTTCTTTGGCAATGACATTTCCAGGAAATATGTATAGCTGCTTAGAGCACCAGCTCTGTACTTGAACAAAATAGCTGAAATTCAGCACTCAAGCCTCTGAAGATGAAGTATTTAGTCCAAACCCATTTATCTCTCAGATTGGAGCCCAGGATTTATAGCCCCTGTCTGTAATCATGAGAAAGTTAATATTTGACAGGTGTGGGTTTTCTTGCTGTGAGCATTTCTTGCAAGCTGAGGCTCAGATGGGAGGACATTTTTGAGGCTGAACAAAGCCTTTCTAAATGTCATGTGTACAACAGCAATCAGACCAGTGCCACTGCTGAGCAACAGCGGATTGTGGTCATGTATTTTGGGTTGTTTTGTGTTTTCTTTTTAACTTTTTGGCTTTCTGAGGCTGGGGCAGGACAGAACAGCTCCTGTGCCAGGCTCCAGTGCTCCTAGCCTCAGCCCCAGTGAGACAGGAAGGCCTCTGGGATTACAGCCGATGCAGATGGCTGTGCTCCAAGGTGCACATTTCCTGCAAGAAAGCTCAGCTGGGAATACTGAAAACCAGCTGGAAAACCAGGTCCTACACAAGGCTTCTTCACTGGAGCCTGTGCTGCAAAAAGAAGTCAGAGGGAGCTCAGCAATGTGAGCTGCTGATCCTGCAGGTTTTTCCAAACCAGAGAGGGCACAAGGTGCTTTGTTAAGGACCTCATGCAAGACTTACCTGTGGGCCGACTTCCTTGTTCCTGCAAATGAAGACAGGGTGTGAAGCAAGGGAGTAACATTTCTGGCTAGCATGTACCTGAGGTGTCTCTGCAAAAGCCCCTGACTCTTGGTAAGGACGTGCCACCATTTGGGAAGTGCTGTGCTGGCTGCCCTTGGGTCAGAAGCTTTTGTGCTCCAAATTGGGACTCTTGGGTGTGGTAGCATTGAAGCTCACAGCTTTCTCCTCTGGGAGCACCTGATGTTCCTGCATCTACATCAGGTCTTGTCTCCTCCTTCTTCCACATCCCTCTGGCTGCAGGAGCAGTACCATGTCCCTCCTCCCTCCTCCCAGGGCAGTCACCTGCAGCAAGTGAAGGTGCTCCTGCATCCCCGGTAAGGCAGTGTCCCTCTCAAAAGCCTTTCTCACCTGCTTGTACACCTCTGCATGAAGCTAAAAAATGATGGGGAAAAAAACTGCTCTGCCCAGACAAACTGCTGCTCCTTTGCAGAAACCTTTGTTTGTTTGTTTGCAGCTCTTGTATGTAAAGGATTTAGTTTCCTTCTCTCCCCCTTATTAATAGGTCTCTGCTGTCACAGTTTGGATCTCCAGCTTAACACAGAGACAAATTCAAACCACACGTGGAGGCTGGAGAGGAGATGATGACCTGGTAGAGCTGTACACACCAGGTGCATCACCTCCTACACAATGCTTGGGCCACACAAACGCCCCTTACTGTGCCAAACAGAAAAACTCACTAACCACTGACTTAGCAGATTCCCTGCTTACTTTCACTGGAGCTGTCTGCCTCTGTGTACCCCTTTCTTGCTGCTGATGCACCCAGAAGTGCCTCTTCCCCTTCTGCTCTCTCCAACTGTGCTTGAGGTTCCCAAAACAACAGATTTAGGGCTGTACTGCCATGTACTGTGGTGCAGAAATGGGAAAGTCCTGGAGGTGGTGGGTTTGCTGGACTTGTAGCCTTCCCAGAGCCCAATAGGTGCTAGTGCTTAGAGACTGGACTTTAGGGGAAGGGGATTTCCCCTTTCATTGACTGCTCCCACCAGGCTGTCTATGATGTGGATGAATTCACCATTGCTGTTTGGGTTCACATGCAGAAGAAGACCAGCGCCTGGTTTAACAAACCAGCTGTGAATGCATGTAGCAGTGTCAGGCTTCCTCGCTCCGCTTGCTCTCAGGAAGACTTTCCCTCCAGCTCTTGAGGCAATACAGCTGTGCCACTTAAATCTCCTGCAAGACCTTTGCTTCTGTCTTCCACAATACAAGAGAAAACTGCAGATGTTGAAAGCAGTGGTGAAATATGACCCATCAGGTTTAAGCTATAAAGTAGTTCAGCCTCTGTGATGTGCTGCTCTAATTCCATAGCTGTGCATTGTTTGAAATGAGGTTTTACTTGAATTCAAAAATTAAAAACATTAGGACAGAAATGAACAAGCAGTTCATATGCAAAGGGATGTCTAAGTTTTTCTTCAAACCCATTGATCATGGGTATGAGAGAGAGACAAACATCACCTCAGCTTTTTCAGTCTTCATAAATTCGACCTGGTTTAGTGTCTGTCAATTTTGTCTGACCCAGAACACCGCCATAAAATCTGTGTTTCTGCAATAGGTTTTATGGACTATGGTAGCAATATTCCAGACTCTCCTCTGTTACAGACTGACAGTAGGATGAGACCCTTACTGCTCAAAAAACTGCAATAATAACTTTGTATGGGAGCAGTTTGTGTCTGGGCAGCCTGCCCTGAGGCCCAGGGGCTCTGCTGTGCTGTGACATGGCATAGAAGTGTGGTCCCCATCTCCATTCCCTTCTGTCTGGGTGCAGATGGGACAATTTGAACATTAGTTATTAATTCATAATTGTAGCATAAACCAACAGTAAGATCAGCGAGAGTCGGTGATCTCAGTCTAGTGTGTGGTCATTGAATCTTGTTTTTGAAGGCTTCTGTACTGGTACCTCTCTGTTGTGATGGTTAGCAGAAACATAAATATCTCTGATAGTGCTGAAAGGAAGAGAGAAGCTTTCTTAGGTCACCAGAAGTAATGGATTAGGTCATTAAACCTTTTAATTTTAAACAGAATGATTTAGTCAAGGTGGGCTGTTTGCATGCAGGCAGGACACTTTTGTACCTTTTAGAATTTGTGGTTAAAATATTCCCCTTAGACTACCTTTTCCACTCATCTAGCTTACACAAATATTTGACTTGAACTGATATTGCTATTAATCTGTTTAGAATGCTGCTATACTGTTTACACAAAGAGGAAAGCTGTAAGTCTGCTTGTCCAAATAGTTTTAAGCAAGGGCAACACTGCTTTTTAGCACCTGACATAAATATTTGGAAAAATTTATAAATCCCAGATAACCTTGCCTCTCTTAGATGTAATTACTGCTTCCTAAAACCTATTCCTTAAAGGTCCTTTTTCCTTTTTTTTTTTTATTTTTTTTTATTTTTTTTTTTATTTTTTTGCATTTAGGAAGAGCTTGGACTTTTTTCTCTGTGGATTTTATTTGAACATCCTTCATGAGCCTAACCAATGCTGTGACTTTATGAATTAAAATATTTGTCTACCTGTATTTGTACATTTGTACATATAACACAATCTGGCAGAATACAGCAAGATCACCCAAAAGTGCCTGTGATGTGAGCTAAAACATGCCTACTCGAACAGATCATTTCAGAACCACGCAGTAAGCTGACTCAAGTTCTGTATGTCCTGTTTTTCTTCTTACATACGTTTGAATTGTGTTATTCCCTTGAAGGTTTCCTATACTGTGAAAAAATGCCTTTAAATCATAAAAATCTCACTGCCACTGCAGTGTGGTGGACCTTGGTTTTGAAGCTGCCTTTTCTTTGGCTGAGGTGTACCTGAAACAGGTTTGTTTTTTCTTAAGATTTTATCCATTACCAATGCTTTTTGTCATTTCTCTTACGAAAAATATATGTGATTTTTCATGGAAGAAAAAAAAACCCTTCAGTATTCTTGAGGCAGTTTACAGTGGTTTATTTGACTGTGAGCCAAAAAAGCAAAGATCAGCCAGAATATTTTATGTGATTATGATTATTATACTGATATTCCAAGAGTGAATCACATGTGCTACAGTCTAAGCGATCTCTCCACAGAGAAAGGGGGAGATGAGTGCCTTAGGGGCAGGGGTGTGTTTTGTACATTCAGTTTTCTATGCAAACTATTGATAAGTGCTGTGAGACAAAAATATCTTTATAGAGTGTTTTCCCAGCTTCATATAAACTTTCTGTGATCTGCTTTCTTTTTTTTTTTCCTTTTTTTTGAAGAAAGAAAGCATTGCTTTTGCATGAGAGCCTCTTTGAATTTGAGAGATCAGTTTCAGTGTGCTTGACCTCTTGTATTACTTATTTGGCTTTTCAGAAAACATTAGTTTTCTGGTTCTAAAAATCTGAGTCTGTTGAATCACACTAATAAAAATGCAAATTGACAAAGACTAAAACTGACCACTGCAGTTAATGTGCATTATAGATAATGATGCTTTCATCGCGTACAAACTCACTGCAGAAAATAATTTTCCAAATTTTGAAATAAAAAATTCAATTAAAAAATATGTGAAGAATTTGGAATTTCCTTCATCATTTCCAACTGCTTCTTGCCTTGTGGACAGCAACATGGGGAAATGTAAGGATCTGACCCGGAGGAGATCTGGGGATGACAGGATCTGCTTGTCAGGAGATTTGTGGGCAGTGAAGGGGAAGAGTGATGGAGGAGAAGGAGTTCGGAAAAAGCTGTGAGTGAGGGAGCAGTGGATGCTCAAAAGAGAGCACACTGTAGAGAAGAAAAGCTAAGGACTAACCAAGCCGAGGAAAGGTTCAAATATATTTAAGTATCTGTTATCAAGACTGGAAATACAAACCAGGTTATTTGTATGGCTGTGAAGTTACATAATCTTTTTTATAGAAATTTGCATAAACATCACCTGAAAATTCCAATCTGTTTTCCCCAGGTTCCATGGATCTGGTGAAATTTTGTGAATTGTCCCAAATGCCATGTGTGCAGGAAATGAGTAGTCATACAGACAAAGGAAGTGATGAAGGGGTACATATTTCCTAAAGAGGTCAGAGGAGGAAGAGATGACAAAATTTGTGAGGCATTTTGAAAGGAACTGTGCCGTACTTATATTCTGCACAGTGTCATGCATAATTTCTTTTTAGCTCATTTCTTTCCAGTCAGCTTTCTCATATGCAAAAACCTACTAAGTTGCATTTAATTACAACCCAAAGATTAAAAAAATTATTTGTTCCTCTTGAACTGGTGCTCTGTAACTGTTCAAAGTGCCTGTAACCCATACTGTATATTGCAGAGCAGAGCAATTGCATCCCATCTCCAGGAAGCTTGCCAGAACTCTCTTCTCTGAGCCAGGAAATCGAAACATGTATTGCAGTTTGTCAAACTTCCCAAAGTGCTGCTATGTATTTTGGGCTATGGTGAGACTTTGTTTATACCTCCCTCAGCCATGAGCATGAGAACATGGAAAGAAGAAAGGAACAAGAATAATGGGAAAGAAGAACAGGAGTAAGATGTTTGCATTGGAAACTGCAAGTATTGGTGTACAGACTGTCTGCTTTCAAAGCTGGGGGTCCTGCCTTTAAACATAGGCAGCCAAATGCTGAAAAGCTGAGAGTAGTTGAGCTGGGTGCAGTTTTTTTAGTCAAAACTCTTTGGAGACAGGTAGAGGGAAGGAGAAAGGGAGAGAGGAAGAAGAAGTGGCAGATGTAAACAATGAATCTGTATTGAATGGCATGGAGAAATATTGTGAATTTGTGTAGGTGTTAACAAACTGTGTTAGGAGAACAGAAATGCATATGTCTGACAGATAATGCACTTAATTTGACATAAAAAGGTTTACAGCTTTTCTTCCTGTGTGTCCTCTAATTCTATTGAAATAAAATATTGAAGTTTTGGTGGGAGTTTTGTGAGTTGAGCAAAGCAAGATGGACAAAATATATTTTAATGTGTACTTAATTAATTAAAATATTTGAAAAATGTTTATCAGGTTTATCTTGAAGTTGTTAAAAATCTCCACCCAAACTTACCTGTATATTTCATATTGTAACTATTTACATCCTTCTGCAAATTTCCCACAAAAAATGAATGCCAAGACCAGATGCTTTCAGCATTTTGAAATGCTAGATGCTTATGAAGGTGTCTGAAAGACACACAGATATTCATCTATAAAAGCTGGACTTTGGAAGTCTTATTGTGTGGCTCTCCATGCCTATCTGCAGTGGAGCACAGACCACAAGACAGGACTCCCCAGGAGCGATGCTGACCTCTGCACTGAACCTTGCTGCCAAACACAGTCACAGAGGGGAGGGGACAGAGGGGAGGAGATGTTGCGTTAGATCTGCTTTAATGTTATTAGGAGAGGAAGGCAGGAAAAGCCTCAGAGGATCAGATCCTGTACAGTTCTGCCAACCTAGGAGGGAAGTCACCATCTGATCTGCTTTTTATTGTCATCCTAGTTTTCCCTGTGTTTTCTGTCTTACCCTTCCTAGGAGCACACTTCAGGCACCATGGGCCTGAGACCTGTGTGTAAGGAGAGGACTAGGGAAACCAACAGGTTGAGGGAGGTAATCCTCCCCCTCAGCTCTGTGCTTGTGAGACCCCATCTGGGCTAGTGCATCCAGATCTGGGGCCTCCAGCACAAGGAGGGCATTGACCTGCTGTTGGAATGAGTACAGAGGAGGGCCACTATGCTGAGCACAGGGCTTGAGCACCGCCTTCATGAAGAAAGGCGGAGAGAATCAGGGCTTTTCAGCCACGAGAGGAGAAGGCTCCGGTGAGACCTTATAGCACCTTCTAGTAGTTAAGAGAGATTGCAATGATCTGTAGGAGAGCTTTTCACAAAGGTGTATACTGATATAACAAAGGGGAATGGCCTTAAGCTGAAAGAGGGTAAGTTTAGATTAGATATTAGATATAAATTCTTTACTGTGAAGGTGGTGGGATGCTGGAACAGGTTGCCCAGAGAGGTTGTGGACTCTCTATCCATGGAGATCTTCAAGACCAGGTTGAACCTCTCAGTAACTTGCTCTAGTGAAAGGTGTCCCTCCCCACAGCAGGAGGTTTGAAACTATATGATCTCTAAGGTTCCTTCCAACCCAAACCGTTCTATGATTCTATGATTAAATGGTAGCCAGAAGAAACTTTTCAAGGACATGCACAATCTTTAGCCCATCTGCAGTGTTATTGATGCTGACTCATGTAAATGTGATTCAGGGTTCACCATTCTACAAGAAGTACACACAGCACAAAGCTTTCACTGCAAATATTTCTGAAGTCACAGGATTACCCTGTTTTATGAAAACCACTTCTCCAAATAATTATATGCAGCCTGAAGTATTGTATTGGCCCTGAGTGGCAGCCAAGATGAGCTGTCCCCTGTGGCCTTGGCTGGCTGCATTGGCTGGTGAAGAGGGAAGGGGCAGGAATTTAGCTCTACTTTAACTCCTGTCCCCAAGCAGACCTTTGCAAACAGGAGGCAGAAAGAAATATGTGCTTGAAATAGGTAAATCCATATTGCGGTGTTTCACGGCAGGTAAGGTTTTGAAAATGAACAGCCTAAACCTTATGTGCTGCAGAGTAATCCAGGCTCTTCTACAGTTGCTGAAGTTTCCTTCTGCATCTAAAATGGCTGTACTTCCAGGACAGGCTCTGAGTTTTATGGCCCCAGATGGAACAGAAACTGGTTTGGTTTGGATTCTGCTCATCAAAACAACAGACAAACACTGTTCTGTTTTTTCAACCCTTTCCATGAACAGGCAAGGGAATGCATTGGATAATATGCTCTGTGGTTATCTGTTACTTAAATACGCTGGCCCAAATTTATGTATGTAACAAAAATCATGATAGGGACTACAAGAAAAAACTCAGTACAGCCCCTAAAATGTGATTCTCCAACTGGAAATCATAAAAGAATGGCTTGTTTCTTACTCCCTATTAACACATCCATTTCTGGACAGATTTTTAGTCTTGCTTTAGACCAAAACGTAACAATTTCCCAAAAGGAGGTAGGATGACAGGAAGACTGAACGGCTGGGAACTGGGGGAATGGATAAGTGCTGTGGAACTGGAGTCTTTCCAGGTCTCCTGAGCTATTTCTGCTTTTGCAACACTGATTAGTTTGCGGAGCATTTTCTCTGTAATTTAAACCTATCTGTTTTCATGGATGATTCATTTTAAGAAATAGTGCTCTGGATAAGGGCAAATCTGTGCTATGTACTTAGAGTAGAAATATCCTTTTTCTTTTCACAAAAAAAAACCCCAAAACAAAACAAAGTTGAGATTTTCTATGCAGAACAGTTATATAGTCTGCCTGGAGTAAAAGCAGTTCTAGTATGGCTGTTAAAAAGTAGTCTCAAACAGAGTAAATCTGAAAAGATTTATGTTGAGCAATCAAAGTAAGAGTATAATAACACCTACTTAAAGCACTAAAGACTGTGGCATTCAGTGAAACTCCACAAAATGAAAATAGGCAACAGATAAGGAGACAAACAATTCCAAGCACTATGAGGACATTGTAAAGAAAATGTATGCTTGTACAGCGTTTTTCTGGGAACATGTTTCCTACATGACACGCAGCCTGCAGCTCAGATCTAAGAAGAGGAAATAGAGCATCTTCCAGCCTTGCTATAGTGGTCGTGTAAGAATCAGCTGGGTAACATCTTAGCATTGAAAACAGCTGATCAGCAGTGAAAAATCTGATATTTTATCAAACTATTATTACAACAGAGAGATGATTTTATGATCTCTCTCTGGGATTATATAATACAGTCAATATTAATATTTTCCCAAAGCTGTCAAGCTCCATAAATGGCCTAGAAATGCTATAGTGTATTGAAATTTTCATAGATATTTAAATTTACAATGTTTATATTGACAAAAAATATTCTAATTCATTCCTGATTTCTGATGAAAAGGAATAGGTAAGTCTTTCCTTCCACAAAAATGAAGCAATTGTCTGCATGATAAAACAATTTCAAATGCTCAGCACCATTGGCACAAACAAACTAGTCATCTGCAACTGATCTGAAGTCAGCTTGTAAGGAAATTGGTCCATAATGGCTGGTCAATGACCTTGCAGATGATATCATACATCACAGTATAAGTAGAAGTGGTGAGAATGCTGAAACAGAGGTAAGAATTAGAAAAACGTATCTAATGAGACACTGTGACTTGAAACCACAGAGCCTCCTGCCTCCTGGGACAGCATAGACTCTAACTTCCTTTCAGTATAATAAGTTTGATGAATTTCAATTTCTCAGTGTGGATTTTTTTGGTGGTGTTTTCATTTTCACATTGAAAGCAGGATTCCTTGCTGACCCCTTGCTGACCCCTTTTATACCTTCCCTTCCTGTTTAAGATCTCAGCTTCCTTTTTTTCCCGACCACTTTCAAATATTTACCACTAGGTGCACAACCAGATGTGCAGCACCCGTGCTCATCCTCTGAAGATAGATTTCCAACAAATTTGCTCATTTTGTTTTCTTATCCATGACAGCTAGAATATATTTAGCTCTTAAGGGATGGTAGAGGTATAAAAGGCACTGTAGGATATTTTTATGATTTTTTGTTTTATTTTTTATTATTTGCTAGGACCAGCAAAAGGGCTAATGTAAGCTAACATATTGTTCTTTTGTAAAAAAAGTGTTTTATCATTCATCTTTCAGATTATGGAAGTAGAAAGCAGTCTTCATTGTCAGAGCAGCTACATATTTTTCCTCATGGAAACTGAATGGATGTCTCCTTATTTAGTAACTAAACCTACAGGGAGAATATATGAAAAATAAAATTCCACTATATGGCAACATTCCTGAAGAATATGACATGCATGAGACTGAGAAATATCTATTTTATAAAGATTTGGGCAATAGTAAATGCTAATGGGCTTTTATGTTTTTAATTGTTCTACAGTCACAGAAATTTGATGTAGACTTCTTTTTTGTTGTTGTGAATGCACATCTTTTTCTTGTTTATTTGCTGAAGTACAGGTTTCCATGTATAGTTTTATGACTCCAAAGGTTGTCAGTTTGTGCATGTAACAGTTGATGGTGTCAAAAGGAAAAATATTCCCCTTACCTCAACCCCATAGAGGGCTATTTTTCTAACCATAGATTTGGCTAGGTGGCAGCTAGCCATTCTGAGGGAAGGGGAGGACTCTTTCTAGCTAGGAACCCCACAACATCTTAGTAGTTCTTGCCAATTGGACATGATCCCCACAGTTCATCTCTGGACTTGATATGCATGAAAACAATGAGTGTGACACTCATGGCTGGAGAAAATATTGACCTTCTCATATGAAACTGTATTTGACTTTGAAACCCTGATCTAGATACTGTGATTATGCCATAAAATAAAATCTTCCATTTTCTTGCCAACATTCCTGGCTGTCGGATACTTTAGACAGCAAGAGCCTGGAGCCCCATTATCTATGTGCTTTATAACTCCCCTATGGTTTGAGGTGGACTGAAGGGGTTCACACCTTTTTATTTCACACCTCAGCTGTCTATTAGTTTACTTTTTCCCCTGTATCCAGATGTGTACTCACCGAGAGTAGTATTACTCACAGTGCCTTCATTTCTTTGAATTGACAGTTCAATTTCACAGATTCCTTATTGAGGAGGACGGGAATCTTTGGTCAAGGCTCTTCATCACAGGTGATGTGGAGAAGGAAGCAGGAAAACATCTCTCTGCAGGTGTTTTGCTCTCTTGTTCATTCCCAGACACCTCCCGTGGGGCTGGAGGAGGGTACTAGGCAGGATCCTCACTCTGACCCCATGGGGCTGTCTTGGCTTATTACTTGGGTGTGAGTCACTTCATTTCCAGTCAAAACTGCCTAGCTCGTGTAAGAGCTCACTTACTTCTTTCTGGTGTGTCATCTTGACATGCTGACATGCTACTACCAACACTGCTATGTCTCCACAGGACCTTTGGAAGCAGGTCAGGGACATCCAGCTTGCACAGGGTGTTGTATTTCCCTGCTGAGCACAACAATGTTGTGGTTTGATTAGGTATTCAAACTCCTATTTTTGGTTCTATTTTGTCGGCAGGAGCAGTATTTTTGCTGATAACCTCTCATCTGGACAGAATTTCAGCATAACTCTCCCCAGGCTGATTGATGACTTCCTGGAGCTGGTGTTGCAAAGCCGTCTGCTGAACACTGCTTCCTCCAGAGGCTCCGCCAGAGCTGCTTGGGCTGTAAAAGGATTGTGTACACAGGCAGCTCAGGAGCTGCAGTATGCTAACATTTTATGGCTGTTTTTTCCTTCTCATTATGCCTAATTCTAGTCATCCAGGTGCTGCGGGCTTTCCCTCCCCCAGCTGTCTTGGTTGCATGAACTTGTTAGGAACTGTTTACCGGGATAAAAAATTACTACATTTGTATTTTTTTTTAAATTTTATTTCAGTGTAGCTGCATCCCTCCAGAGGCATTAACAACTGTACTGCTGCAAGAGTATTTGTTTCCATCTTTAATTTGGATGATTTCCATCCTGCATCTGCTATTTACATTTAGAGTCACGGTAAAACTTGAAGTTCACATGTGTGATAAAGATCTGTATGAACGGATCTAATCAAGATTTCTTCTAGAGCAAACCATGGAGATCATGCTGACCTTCCCAACCAGTCATCCAGAAAATATGTCTATGGATTCAAGTAATTTATTAGTCTTGGCTTTTATTTTATTATTTTGTATATTGCTCACCATGAAATTTTCTCTTGCTAAACATGAGATCCTGCTGGGATTTTGGTAGCTCTGCTCCACTTCTGTTCTTGTATGATTGAAATATGCTGTTGTTTTTCTTCTATAAATGTGAATCTCTTTCAGTTGACAGAGGATTTTTTAGCACACAGATTGCTGCATCCAGCGGCTTGATCTGGATTCCATGCTCTTACTCATTCCAGCTTGTTAATGTTATCTGCTGGTTTTTAAAGAAACAATTTCAGCTTTTATTTCCTCTCAGATCAACTTCCAGCCCCATTTACCGCCTCCATCAAAAGTTTCTGGATGCTACTGTCTAAATGTCTTGAGTTATAGTATAAATAGATCTAGCAATTTGCTTATAAACATGCCTTTTTGCACAGATCACAGAGAAAGAAAAGCTATTGAAGCATTTCGAAAAAACAGCCCCACTTAGACCAGTGCATGTTTATTCAAGAGCCTAGGCTCCTTCTGGAGTGTATGATAAACAAATACCTGATTGAATTAGATTTACCGCTCAAGCATCTCCCATGTGCTGAGAAAGGACGTGGCAAAGAAGAACAGAGAGTCCCATCTTGTGTGATGTTTTTTTGAGCAACACCACATGGAGAAAGGAGGCTTACTGCTCCCCAAATCTCATCATCTCTGTAGAGCTGGAAAGAACGGCAAGTCTGTGGAGGGGGCTGTGCTGCTGCCCCCTCTGCACCATGGTGCTGGGGTCAGCTGGGAGCCTGACCCCAGCCAGTGACTCCCACGGCTGAGAGGGTAGGTGTGTGTTTGTGTGTGTGTCTGTGTGTGTGCAAGGACCCCCAAGCAAAATTCCCACCTCCCCATGTGGAGGGCATGTATTTCATCAGGGCTTTAGATTGATTCCAGATGAGCAAAGACGACTACAGAGGAAAGACTGTTTGCAAAGGGGGTGGTGCTAGAAATGGACTTTCTGCTTGGGTAGCTTTGCTGCAGGCAAACCCAGTTTCCCCCTGGAATCAGGGACGAAGAGGTGTGAACTGGTGAGCCACTCTCTGCAAAGCTCTATCCCAGAGCTGTCCTCTGCTCTGCAGCAGCTTACACAGAAAACCCTCTCTGGATCAACATTCATTCCTCCCTAAAAAGCAGACAGAGAAGATGGACATCTTGGTGGCATGGGCTTTGAACCATGCCCATGCCATCTGCTGGGCTGCCATCTGCTGACAATTATGCCTTTAAAGAGAAATAATTGGATGAAGTGCTGTTGAATAGATTTTCAGGGGTATCCCAAGACTCTAATTTAGTGTGATCATAATGAGGAAAGAATCACCCATGGCAGGAGTCAGTAGAGGCAGGACCATTCAGATGTGGGGTGAGGGGTGTCTGCATGAAAGGTGGTGCACCCAGAGAGTGGGCTGTGGAGGCTGCAGGGGTCACAAGCTGCCTGTGAGTCAGTAGAGTGGCATTGTTACAGAAAAAGCAAACGTCCACTGCCTGTATAAACAGCACACAGTCTGCAAGAAATGTGAAGTAATCCTTCCCTCCTGCTCCACATGGATAGTGCCTCAGCTGGAGTATGGCTGATGATGCATTTCCAGAGGGTCTGGGGAAAGTGGAGTTAGTCCAGAGCTTGTATTTCTGTGGTCTGTGATCATTGAAGGGAGGATGGAAGAATTAAATCTAGTTTTGTACTAAAAACGGCAGTGATACAGGACCAGGCTGCAGAATTAAAGAATGCATAAATGTTACTGGGGCTGCTCTGTTCTCCTTGGCATCTGAAGAAATGGTATAATTATATACTTTAATTAAGGCAATAAATTGGCTTTTTAACCAACTAGCCGCCTTAACCTGGAATTACTTTAATTTCAGCCAATAAAATTCAGGTTAAATGCTGGGAAAAACTTTCTCTTTCGGGAGGAGGGAAATAGCTCCCGGGTATAAATTCCGTGACAAGGCTGCAAAGTCACCAGCTGAGTGTCAACATTGGTGTCCATATCTTGGGGGGAACAGGGAAGCTGCAGGGAGCCTGGTCACTCTTCCCTGCGCTCCCCTTCTCCAGGGCATGGGAGGCTTGCCAGGCACCTCCCTGCTGCCTAAGACAGCCCCACTGACTGCACCAACCCCCTGACAGAAAGCAGCCACTTGACTTCTATCTGTACTGACCTCAACTTTTCAGCACAGATTTTGTTCTTCCTGAAGAAGTTATGTATTATATTTTATCTAAAAGGAAAACTTCTTATAATTTCGTTGCAGATTTACTTGGGCAATGCTGGAAATTACAAAGGTTCAAAACAAATTAGTGTTGGTGTTGGAATTCCAGATTGTTTCTTTTTCCCCTTTGAGGTGTATTATGCCTGGCATTCTAATGACTCCAGTTAATAACCCAATTTTTGCTCAGTGTGCTTTGGTTTTTGTTCAGAAATGCAAAAATGTTAAAATGCATCATTTAAAGGAATTTTGCAGAAGCATAGATTATGTTCATCTACTTTAGAACTTGGGAAGTTAAGAGCTTCCATATGTAAAGATGCAGCCTTGGGTCAGAGTATAAAGTATGAGTTCACAGCACGTAGAAATGGTAAAGCATGGTTAAGGATTAGAGTCAATGTCTGGGAGAATCCAGCAATTTTTTCAGATGAAATAGTCAAAACCTGAAAATATTCCTGGCAAGGCTTTAATAAGCATGATGGGTTCAGGTTAGACCTGCTGCAAGTGCAAGAAGACTATGAATTTCATTCATTTTTCTTGAGGATCCTGGAAAGAGCATCAGCACAAATCCTTTCCTTTTATCTTTTCTTTTTCAACTGCATTTGATAGTTACAGTTTCCGTTTAGACTGACTCTGGCACTGGATAACTCATAATAGGAATTCCATGGTTTTGGAGTAAAAATGTTTTACATGGAAATTTTAGATACTCCTGTGAAGAGCAGCTGCAATAGCTTTTCATATTGAAATGAATGGGATTTTATTAAATAACAATCCCCAGAAGTTCAATATTGGGAAATGAGGCTCTAAGGTGTTTATCAGAATAAAGCACAGGCTGCTGTCTGCACTTCCCAGCAATCTGGGGACACAGGAGGATGGAAGAAATCTTGCATCTGTTTGCTGGAGCTCCCTCTGAGGAATTTCTCTTCCCAAGAGTGGAAGCCAGTTTGTTTTCTGATGTCCTAAATCAGAGCAGCACTTCCAAGCACAGATTCATGTAGTCTCAGCTACATTTTAGAAGGAACTGTCTGCCACTCAGAGATGTGTTTTTCTAGAAAACGTATTTTCACACACTGTCAAACACTTCTTTGATAAATATATTTTCAAGGTTGCTGGTGTAAGGGTTTGCTTACTTTGTAAAAGTATGTTAGTTGTGGGAATTTTTTTTTCTTTTAGAAAAATGTGAATGATCATCTCATATTCAGAAGTGCTGTTTATTTATTCATTCATCCAAAGGCTAAAGCATTTAGCTGAAGCATAAATATTTTGGCAATAAAGATGCCACCAACATTCATGTAAATTTCTCTTTGGGTACCTGAGATCTGTGTTTCCCTGGAAAAGATGATCTCCAGCAGATCTTTGGTTCATGTGGTGCACTGCAAGTGCATAACTACCCTGAGGAATTACCATCTTCTCTTCACAAAGAAAACACTCTTTTGTGTGAGGAGTGTGACTTGCCTCTGAAACCTAAATGATGTCCAAGAATGACAGCATCCCACTTCTCATACAGTTCAGATTAAAAATATTTCTTTCAACTGCAAAAACTTTGGCCATTTTAGGTGAAAAATTTTCAAGAGCAGAAGGGATGAATAACATTTTCCTGCTAAGTTCTGAAATAAATTTTTGAACCACATTTAATAAATATTTTATTTAGCTGCTGCTGCTTCTCTGGTGTTGGTCCAGAACAGATGTTCACAAGTTTGCTTCTTACTGTCTTTTTAAAGCATCATTCAGGGATTTTTTTTTTTTTTTTGTATCACTTTTTGCCCCTCGGAATGAACAGTCATACCACAGTGACATAGAAGATTCTCAGATAATTTCTACCCAAATATGCCTTTGTTTGATTTATAAAATTTCAGTTTCTAATAAATTCCAACAGGATGACAAATTTCAGAAGCAAAATAGCTATTTCTTTTAAGGCAGCCAGGACCTTGTTTTGGGCTGCAGAATAAAAAGAAGGCAATGAGACTAATTGGTCTAAATTATGTAGTCATTTTTCATTTCTTTAAAGCTTTACTTTGGATCTTTGGATGTCTCTGACTTGTTCTGGATTATGGGTCTTTTTTTTTTTTCTTTTTTTTTTCTGAGCTACTCTTTGGGAGAAAAGGTTGATTTCATTTGGTTCACAGCTTTAAGTGTTATCTTTTAGGTATCAGGACTTCTAGGAAAATCAGGCTCTCATTTAGTTCATTAATGTCCTGTTACCATCCCTGGAGGCCCCCAGACCCTTTTCTGTGTTGCTGCCTTCAGTTTGGCAGCCAATGATGTATTCCATGAGGATACACCAAGCCCTTCTTCAGGAAATCAGGCACCTCTCTGCATATCTTGCGCCAACAACCACAAAATAGCAGTAAGTAATGAGCAAATGTGATGGGGTGACACAGGCATCACTTCCAAGGAACCCTGTCAGAGGGCAATGGGGTCGTCCCAAATCAAGGTATTTCTGCAGTGTTATACAAAAATTAAGACTTCACTCAAATACTTTCTTATGTAGAGTTTTTCTGCATTTAACAAAAAAAAAAGTACTGTTTTTTTTTTTAACCTCTTTGTAAAAATGTTGCATTCCTGAAAAATGCATGAATAACTCCACTGAAAGACTATGGCTGCCAGTCTGAAAACTTGCACTGGTCCTGAGTGGGCGGGCAGCCTCAGCTTGCTTAGGAACCTGTCATTAGAACACAGGAGGTTCTTTTCTGAGTTTCAGACCCATTCCTTTCTTTTCATTGTTGTTTATCTCCAGTGATGAATGCAAAGAAGGGGAGATAAATCACTTCAATTGCTGGTATTTCATACTTAAATAAATGCATCATTGATGCTGTATGTACTTCCATTTTGTGAAAAGATAACTGTTGCTCAAACTGAGAGCAGGTCAAAAGTGCACAGAAGCCATCTCAGGGTTAAAACCCAACTAAATAAATCAATAGCAGAATCTGTTGACTCTGGTGTGGAGAAATGCACATCTGAACTCCCTGTTGTATGCATGAGGTGTTTCTTCAGTCACCAGACAGAAAATTTTGGAAGAATTTCCTGTGGTGACGTACCTCACATCAGCGCTCAGCAGATAATAACAGGGAACAAGGCTGTGACTTCGGGTTAGCACTGTGCATGCAGGGTCCTGTTCAGGACTTGCTGCACCAGTGATGCTGAAAAAATTTAAGGAGCCCAGAGCAAGCACCACCAAAATGTGTAAACACCAGTGAGAAGAAAAAGAAAAAAATGGAAGGAAAGCAGTCCTTTTTTATTTCCTATTCTTTTCCTTCAGGACATCTGTCACACAGCAAGCGGAGCAGAAAGAGATCAGCAAACAAGTGGAAGGTGCCTTAGATGGGTAGATATGAGTGGCACAGGCAGCAGGAGGAGGGAAAGAATTTTAATATCTGTGGTGCCAGGGTTAAGCCTCCTGTCCTGGGCCATGGCCTTGTGGATGAGCACCCCAAAGCTGTTGCGGGGAGCAGGAACCTCATGTGGCTGTGGAGAGGTCAGGGTTCTCCACAGCTGCCTCCACTCCCTATTTTGAAGGATGGGTACAAGTCAGTGGGCTCAGTAAAGCACTTAGCAAGTGGGAGGTGGAGTCTGTAAGGAGCCCTTAGCTGCTGGAAATGGGCTGACTCAGAAAATAATGAAAGATAATAACAAGAAGTAGGAGCGTGGTAAATATTGTGGACTATTCCTGCAAAGGAAAGCAGTGAAAGGCTCACTGCCTCCAACAGGAAGAGAGACATTCTTCACCATGGTAGTGGTTAGGTTATGTAGAAGGTCTTTTCCATCTCTGATTTCTGAGATCACACATAACCTGCCAGGCATGTTGTCTATAATTAAGCATACCATCAGGCACCATTTACCCAGGGGTGTGCCTTGGCTCCTCTGCTGTTTCCAAAGTTATGCAATTACCTCCATTAGGCATAGCTCCCTGAGCACAAGCATCTGTGACTCATGGAGGGCTGTCTACCTGTCCAACTGCTCACAGACTCAATTAAACACCGTCATGGAGCAAAACACTGGGTACGTATGCATTGCAGCATGCCAGGGCAGCCTGGTGCATGAAGTTACCTTATAAAGGTGCCAGGTCAGGACCATGAGGGGAAGGGGGTGGCACTCCCCTGCATGTGCACATGGGAAGCTAGATATTGCTCCATCACTATACTGACAACATCAGGCTTAACACAAAAATCGCTCTCCCTAAAAAAAAAAAAAAAATAAAAAAAGTAAAAAAAGGAAATTAAAAAAGTAGAAAACCAAAAAGTAGAGTGGAAGTGATGATGTATGCTAAATACTGTCCTCTTTAAAGGTCTGATCTCTGCTTGCTTTGATTTCAGGGCTGGTCTTTATCAGTGTCATTTTTAATGTTGCACGTTGGACCGCTGAATAGCAGTGATCCCCAGCATGATGTAGCAGATGGTGTTAAGACTCCAGCCTAATACTTGAGATGTCTTGGTTTTATTCCCTTCTTTGATGGTCTAATCCCAGATTCATCCCAGCTAAATTTAGGAACTGCCTGAAGTAAGAGCTTTGCTTCCTTTCCAGAGGAGCCAAGGATGATGCTGGGCTGTGGTCTCTCTATGTCTTGTATTTCTCAGAAGCTGGGGAGGGGGCTGAGGACACTGGGGAAGGGCTGGGAAAATATAAGGAGACTGGAAAAGAAGAGGGACTACTACCAAGCACTGAAGTGAAGGACTAACTCTCAGGTAAAAGCCATCAATTTTCATCACCGAAGTAGAAGAAATTGTCAGTATGTCAAAAAAAGGGTGAGAGGGAGGAATATGTGGAACATAGATAGACATGTTAATGAGACAGTAATAGGGAGAAGGCAGGGAACTTTAATTTAGAGACTAATCCCAGCCTGTTTCTTCATGCACCAGTGCTGCATACCAAGTAACTCATGAGGATTTGAAAAAAGCTAGCCCTTCCTTATGGACTTGTCAGGCCAAAGCTTGGATTCTCTGGTATAATTAGAAAACAAAGTGACAGGCAAGCTGCTGTCTTTCCATAGACCATTGGAAGAGGCTCAGAGGATGGGGTCAACCATACTCAGGGGAAAGAAGTGTTCACAGGGTTGCCAGTAGCAGTACTGCTTGGTACATCAGCTTACACTGAAAGTGCCCTCATGAAAGAGAAGAAATGGTAGACTGGCAGATGTTGTGATGATGGGCATATGAAGATTACAGCAGATGTGGTATTTAAGACTGTAGTATGTGCCTACATATCATCACCAGAACATGTAAAGAAAGAGTCACTGGATTTCTGTAAGCAGATGTTAATTTACAGAAGCTGGCTTCTTTTTCATGTTTTGGTTTTTTGTTTGTTTGTTTTGGTGAGTACAGCAAGTATGTTATTACATGACTGTGGTAAAGAGCAGTGGACTCTAATGACCACAACAAATTAATCCTTACAAAAGCTCTATGAGTAGTAGCATTATTATTAATGCTGGCAAAAGTTTTAAAGTCAAAGCATGAATAAATGCAAGGTGTTCACTTTAGCATTCCAGATGTTTGATAATGGACATGCACTTGCTGTCCCCATCTCCTCTGGAGCCTGCCACAGATGAGGAGAGGACAAAGTGTTGTACTGATCCTGAGGGTGACGGTTGCCTTTTAGGAAATGTCGTCCTACATCCTGTTGTAGCTTTGTTGTGGTTGTTGATACTGCCGGTTTCCTTTATTTCCATAGCAGGAACCCTGGGGGATTTGTAGTGTGTCTGAAGTGCTTCTATTAATTTGTATCTTTGTGGACTGTGGCTGTAATATGCAAAATAGGTTTATATAAAACAAATTACAAAAATACATATAATTACAGAATATATAGATATATATAATTATAAATTACCAAAAAGCTGTCACTTTACATGGGAAAGACAAAAGGGAAGATGTGTAAAAAAAAAGGGAAAATTAAACATGCCTGGCAGCTTCCCTGTGGTAGATCTGTCATCCAGAACCCATGTAAAAATATAGTCTCCCTCTCCCTCTGTCACAATTCTGTTTCTCTACATTTCTGATTTTTTTTTAACTGTGATAATTTCTTTTCCATTCCTAACATGAGTTTCCTGAAAATGTTGTTGCTGGATTGAGGGAAAAATGAGATTCAGAAGAAAGTTTCTATTCAGTGACACAGCATATGAAACTTCCCAGTAGCCGTGAAACATGGTGAAGCTTCTTTCTTGGGCAGAGCTGTGCTTGAAGCAGCCACAGGAGGTAGTGCCCCACTCCTGAATTGCTAGATTTTTCCCCTGAAGGAAGAACCAGAAGCATGTCATTAAAGCCTGACAGGTGGAGCAGCATCCTGGTAGTCAGTACCAGCTGTCACCCAGTCACCCCTCCAGGCAGTGGCATCCTGAACACTTCACACTGTCTTGGTCACTTAATTGGAGAGAGAGACAGGCTGAAATGTGCCCTCAGCTTCCTGAGCTTGTCTGCACAAGTCACTCCACTGTCCTTGTCCCCACTTGGATCCCCAAGTTTTATCTTTAAAGTGAGATAAAATAAGTTGTCAAGGTTAGGGTGACTTGTCCAGAGTACTTTGATGGGTCATTTGGTCAAGCAAGGTGGGAGCATGTTGTTTTGTCAGCACATGTGCTGCCTTGGACAGGCTGGTGTGCTTCTCGGCTCCTTGTCTCTTGGAGAAAGTGGTCTGTGAATGTGCAGGAAACATGCTGGTCCTTATGAACAACAACTGGAAAAGAGACAAGGGATACTTCTGTTTTATTTATTTACTCATGCACTCCCAAAGTGGCAGTGTGGCTAGAAGCACTTATGGGGCTTTTTGAATGTGAATTCAGGGAGTGCTCTGGGGTTTTGGTCCAGGGCAAGGATGCCATCGGTGTGAGAGAAATTTTAGTCTGGGAGAGAAGATCTATGTGTGTCCTGAAAGATTCTGTCCAAGCTGCTCAACTTCTGGAAAGGAGGATGAAGGGAATCTGAAGATTATAAGCACTTCCCTGGAAAATAAAACCCTCAAGTCTTGACATACGCCCTGGGGTGTATATATAAGTGATCTACCAAGTTTTATAGTACATTCCTCATCCCTGAGTGTTTTTGAAACCACAAGTTGATTTTTACCTAAAATGGATGTGTTTAGTTCAAAGTGGCATTAATTCAGTCTTCTCACCTGTATAGTAAGGTATATCAAATAGGATACTTGTGCTAGTCCTTTTGATTTATGAATTTGTTAACATTTTCTCCATATAGTATGTTCATTTGATATATTTCACAAATTGCAAAAGATGTTCTGTGTGATTGCAAAAACTTGTTGTGGTCAGCAGTTTGTAGTGATTTTTGAACAGGAATGCATTTTCCTGTAAAGTACAACTAACTTCCACCCCCTCCTCTTCGCCTCCACCCTGGCTAGTGAATTGATTCCAATTCCAAATACTTAATCATGGGAATTCTTGGTGTTTTATATTCTGGGTCAAATTCAGAGATTGCAAACTTTCTGTGATCCACTTTACTGCAGCAAGATTCTTTCCAGAAACATTATACTATGTGTTGCTGTTTTGTGACTGGGACATGTGGTAAATCTACTTCAAGAATGAGTCAGTGCCAGATTCCACAATATATTTCTAAGTTGTCATGCATAGAGAGGAAAATAAGAAACATCTGTCCTTTTTTTTTAATTAATTGAAAAGAAATTTTATAAGTCGAAAGTATTGTAGGTAGTACAAGGTGATGCACAAGTGAAATAAAAAGAGCTATTTGGAGGCTCCATTCTGGAGTTTAGAAAAAAAAAGACAAATCACTAAACATTGTTTACTAATAATAAATCTTGATGTTCAATATTCTGCATCTCTTTAGGAGTCACCACTGTTTGTCTTGTGACCATGACCTGTGTCTATGTGGAATGCTCTTATCAGCTTTCAGGGTCTGAAATCAATTGCAATTGTTGAAGCTTGCTGTTGCATTTTTAAATATTGACTCAGATTCCATATTTTAGAAATTATTTTTTCCTTTCAAAATATTTTATTGCTGTGTTGTTCCTTAGACCCTTCTTTGGGACTGTAGAGGGACACATCCTTCCCTTCTGCTCACACTTTTCTTGCAGAGCAGCTTCAGCGTAACTTTATGGAAAATTGTTCCGGGCCCTGAAAGCTAAAATTGGACAGGTACTACTCATAGGTTTGCATAAAGAAAAACCAATTCATTTTGCTTTAAGAACTGCAGGCAGAATGAGCAGCTTCATAGACCTTGCTTGATACAAATTTTTCTATAAGCTCACAGGCAGTCCTCTCAATAAAGACAACAAAATTACTGTCATATTTATCATGCTGGGGTGTTTCAGCTCCATGGGATAAACTTGGCAGTGCTCTTGCTTTGAGTGCTTGGAAAGCATCCCTATACATCTCAGTTTGCAGAATTCTGGTAGATTAGGAATAAACTATCTCTCTCTTTTTTCACCCTTCATATTTCATATAGTGATAGTGCTTTCCCTGAGTGCTTGTTACAGTTATTTTTTTGGAAAACAACATGCATTTTTCTGTAAAATGTTGGCTGAGAACACAACAAGACTATACCAGTGCTCTTTCCTGAGATTAAAAAAATCTCAGTCAAAACAAGATAGAGAGAGTAAGGGTTGAGTGAAATATTTTAGTTCAGAATTCCTTAATGAACCTAGGCAGAAATTTAATATGCTTTGGAAAAAAGGGTTTATCACAGCAAATTTTTTCTACTGGGGGAAGACAGGTCATAGTTTTAGAAGCCTCTGTATCACCTTAAAAATATAATATATTTTTTATATAACTAAATATTAGTCATATAAAATATAACTAAAGATTTATATAATCTTTATAACTAAAGATTACTTTGGCTCAAAATGCTTTGCACATTTGAACACAAATATTTCATCTTCCTAACCGAAATGATTTCTTTTGGTTTACTGAAAACTTTGAAAAATAACTATAATTTTTTTTAGCAGAACTGTACCACCCAGATAATCATCCACATGTGTCGACCCTTGGCCTCATATTTATAGCCCTCTCAAAGTTACAGGAAGGTATATAATAGCAAATATTGTTAAAATATTTTTTTCACTTTTGTTTCTAATTTTGCCTGGGCAGGGTTTGTCCTGTCTGGTATTTGCTCCCATGTGACTCGTGCCACTGCTGCCTTTGTGTGTGCATCAGTAACTTAAAAGTTGGACCCAGTGCTATGTACTTTTGTTAAGACCAAAAATGTAATATTATTGAAAAAGTATTATTCAGATACAGTAGATAATTTTCTTGGAATTTCAACTTTATATTTGCCCTGCTTTTCTTCTAATACCTCATTGGGTACTTTCGCTTATGCATGGAGACATGCATTTCCCAAACTTGCATTTCCTTTGCTCTTACAGCAGTTTTAGTCGTTGGTGATCGTGACAAATTGAAATCAAGCAGTTGTAGCACTTTAGTGAGGATTCAACAAGACAGGAATGTCAAGAGTGCACTAGCTTGTTTTTAGGAGCACTATCAATGCTTCCTTTATCCTGTGGGAACAGCTGGGCCTTTGTTTTGGTGGTGCTGTTTTTTGGAAGATGAGTGAATAAGAGACCATTGATACTTTTCCCCCCACAAAATCTCATGTGTGTCCTTTGCCTGGCATGTTGCTCTCTAAAGTGTAAAACTAGTGTGTCACTTTGATTTTTACATATTTGAAGACCTAAAACGGGGGAGAAGCAGAGCAGTGAGTACCAACTCTGCAGGTCCTACTGGATTATTTTATCCTGAGACTCATAAAATGAGGCTATTCCCTGGCAAAACCATGGAGCATCACTGCTGGGTTCCCAAGCCTCTAGCAGCTAGACGCGTGTTGATGAAGGATGAGGTAATTTCCAGACGAGGGGTGGACAGTGCTGCAGGAGTAACAGTGGCAGGACAGCTGGTGGTGGGAATGGTCTCCTCACAGGTTGTGCTCCGTGGGTGTCTGAGGTAGGTCCCACAGAGGGAAGCAGAAGGGAAGGTGGAGGAAAACAGTAAGTTACTGACAGTCCGCTCTGTGTGTACATATTTTTTTCATTCAGTTCTCCCTTTGGTTGTAACAGCACATGTAACTTTGCATGACAGATGGCTTATTGTTTCTCTCCTGTAAGCTGCTAAAAATTTCTGAGCAGAAACTCACAGTGTTACTTTCAGAAAAGCACTTTGCAAGATCTGGACTCTGGCTGTGAGGGACCCAAGATCTAAGTCAAGTAGACTAGAGGCAGGAAAAAAATGGTAGGGCTTAATATGTAGCATTCAAAAATGCATTTGCTGCTTGTACTAGATCCTCTTTAATCTGGAATTCAGAAAACATAATGACTTCCAGATATTGCCAATATTAATAAATAAAAAATGCAATTATTTGGTGTTAAAATGTTAGATGAAAGAAATGGGAATATACTGAAAAGATAACCTTCCTCTAGGAAAAAAAATAAGTTTAAGTTTATAGGCCATATGAGTACAAATTGGGAAGAAGCACAGCATTTTTAGAAACATCCATAATGAACCCTATGCTTTTGTAGACAGTAAAGAATGTAAGCAAACTAATTCAGTTTTTTCTAGTAGTTACTACAAAAGTGTGTCTAAATATAAGTATATAGTAGTTGGGTAAATAAAAAAAAATTTACTAATTATTTCAGCTTAGATACTGGTTAAGGTCTGGTCCATAGCCACAGCAGCAAGCGGGTGGCTAGATCATCAGCGGCCTTAAAACACAGGGTCAGAAAAGGTATACTACATAAGGAATGGTTATTGAAAATCAGGGAATATGGCATGTGGAAATTTCTTTCAGAATTCTTTATATCATAATGTAAGACAAAAGTCTGGCTCTGGCTATTTCAGTTTCAGCATAATATTTTTGTGGATGTGGTATTACTTTAAAGCTCATCCTGTGGCTTTAATTCATCACATGAAAGCTGACTAATCTTTATGTATATTTGTGGATATTTCAGCAAGCACAAAACAACATTATGCTTAATAACAACTTATTCCTTTATTTGTTTTGTTTAAAGATATCATGAATCTTGAAGGCCAGGTTTGATTAACATTAAATTTCTTTGTGGTTCTCATGCATATCCAGTATCTTAGAGAATCATGGAAGAAAGTACTAGAAGAATAACCAGATACAGACTTGCAGAAGTAAACAAACCTAAAATTTTTACCTTAAGACTAAAAGAAAATGTGTTATACATCTGGCCTACCATTCAAAAGATTTGGTGACATTCCTATAAATACAGAAAAAACTATCAAACCTGGCTATGTAAGAGTAGAAAAGGGTACAATTTAAAAAAAAATCCAGAAAGCATCACCAGAAAAAGACAGCTTTTGAGCAGGCTGGTGTGAGGTGCTGAACAAATGCAGAACTGGACTCCTAAGTATTTAGAGCTGGATCATGTAAAGAGCTACAGACAGCAAGCTACTTGTTTCCTCTTAGGAAACATGTGACAGTTTTCAAACTTTCTGCAGTAAGTAAGAGCCTGACTCCGTCAAAGTTAGTGGGGCTTTATATTGACTCACCTGGGACCAGGCTTACATTTGCATGATCTGATAAAAGTAATGCTGAAATTAATTAAAAATCATGTTCTCCATGATGTTCTGGTTCAGTGTTAGACCTTTGAGTGTTCCAATACCTTTTCTGTTTTCCTGTGAAGAGAAATTACCTGACAAAACTTGTGATGGGTTTTGGGGTACTTTTGTTGTTGTTTCCTTTTAATTAATTATTCCCGTGTCAACTTCCCCAGATTTGAATGAAATAAGGAGCTCCCTTGGTGACCAAATTCTTGTTAACGATTTAAATGTGTTCGGGGAAGGGAGGAGGATTTGCACTCAGCAAAAGAGCTCAAGCTCACAAGCTCTTATTTTATTCCTTTTACTTGGAGCTTCATAACAAGGATGATTTATTTGCAAATGAATTACTTTAATAATAGGTTTTAAATTGCACAGAATATAGACAATCTTGACCCCCATCTCTGCAGCTGTAAAAGTAACAGCATGGGTGTGGTTGCCTGGTGGCTGGCCAGGAGGATCCAGTTCAAGGGGGCGGATAAAATAACATTTACACTTACAGTAACTGTTTAAAAATGTAATCTGAGTTCTGCCAAATCCTTCCAGCTCATGTTGGGAATCCAGCTTGTTAAGGTTGCCAACACTCAACTCTTCTCACCCTAGTTTTTTTGCAAGTTACCTCTTTCTGCCAGATGCATTTTGCTGCAATACTGTCACTACAGAGTAAGTAGTGGCTGGTTCCACCAGCCTTGCTCTGTAAATGGCTATGGTGGGACACTCCTTGCTCTTAGCCTGCCCAAGCAAGCAGTGACTGAGCCTGGCCCGTGAGACTCAGCACGGAGGCAGGATGCAATCCCAGAGGAAGTGTTCCACTTACAGACAGCTCTGTTTGTGTCTGCTGCAGTAAATGCTCCCAAGCCAAGTAAGGTCAGGCATTTGCTGGATCCTTGAGAAAGCCTGTGGTGGAGAAGATGGAGGCTCGAAGGTTGGAAGCTGCTCATCTGAGTTGGAATTGCAGAACAGTTCCCAGGCAGTGTGGACAATGGGAATCAGGCACCTTGTCCAACAACAGCACAGAATGAGGTCTTGAACACTTCTCAGACTCACAGGTGCTTAAAAAGGGGCAAGTGTTGTCTGAAACAACCAGATCACTCCAACTGGACTAAGTGCTCACTCTCCCGGTGTTCCTGCTAAGGCAGCACTTGTTTGAGGACACAGGGTGATCCTGCACGATGGCTGGCACAGGCTGCCATGCATAGAGCTTTGCTGTGTCTAGTTCCTGCAGTTCTAACCTGTCTCACCACTGCGCTGAGCAGTTGTGAAGTGCTGCAGCACTCCTGAACAAAAAGTGGAAGTTTATGGATTGTTACAGATAGGAATAGCAATCACTTCCACTGCCATACTGTGAGCTGTGCTTACTTGTGTAAATTGATGGATTATAGGAATTTTTAGATAAAGAGCCCAAGCAGGGTGGTGATTGGGCTGCTGCTGCTGCTGCAAAGAAAATTGTTTTGAAGAATTTGCAGTCTCTGCTGTTTGAAGGCCCAGGTTCACAGCAGGCCCGTTTAACCCAGCTTTTGGACTACTTGCAGAGTTCTTGCTAAGACCAACCTATTGCATCACAGAATCCATAACTAATGCAGAACGGTTCACAGATCTTGAGACCTTAGGGTCCACTGTCTGTCCGGCCTTTATTATACCATCATATTTCATCCACTTTGGGTAAAATACGCTTTTTTTTTCAAATCAGCATCTAGGGTTGAATATGAGAGAGATGTACATTCACCTCTTCAGTGACTTATTCCCATGGTAAAGTATTGCTTTCACTTGTCAAGTCAACCTTTCTGCCTTGAATTTGGCAAAGGTTTTCAGGTTAAAAAGGTGTTGTGCTTTCATCAGATTAAAGAGCAGTCTTAGTACCTTTTCTTAGTGAAGGTATACACAGGTCCACATGGTCATCAAGTCAGCCTTGTTTTGTGTCTGGATCCTGCAGTGATAGGATTTGTGATCTTCTTTTGTCCATTACCTTCTCTTATCCAACACATTTGGAATACTTAGCTGATTTCAAACAAGTGGGAAAGAGTGTAGAAGTCTCAAAGAACAGACTTCTTGCTGGCTTGATGAAAAATTGGCCTGGGCAGAGGAGACAGACTAAGAGAATGGAGACTACAGCTGCCACACACTATTTGGCAGCACATGGCCAGCCAGTTGGTGGGAAGGTATTTACAGGCCACCTACAGCATTCATTAGTGGAGTCTGAAGAGACACCAAACTGGGGAGAGTTTTCCTCAAGTTTTGTTTTACATAAAACCCCTTTACACCAAAAATTTATATGAATTCATGCATCAGGAACTTTGCCGATCATAGATATTTTTTATAGATATATAAAATTGTTTTTCACTTATTAAGCTTTTCATTAAATTGTATTTTCTTCTGCTCTCAAGTCCTCTGTGTCTTATCTTTGCCTTTTACCTTCTCCAGATTTTTCAAAACCTAAATTATGCATACCAGACTGTATGTAGAAAACTGTTACTGATTTTAACAATGTCTTATTCATAGCCTTACTTTCTCCTTTCCTCAAAACCTTCCAGCTTTTCTTGCTGTGGCTTTGAAAGGTGAATGCTGCTTGGGATCATGAAGCCCAGCTAGACCTCGTAGCTGATGATTTCTAATGTGGTGCCACCAGTTGTGCAGATAGAGGCTGTTTCTGAAAACATGACCATGCTTGGCTCTGGACACAGTCTCTGGAATAACGTGTGGAGTTTTCCAGATCACTCTATTCAGCCACTGTGGTATTCTCAGCAGAGCAAGAAGCCCTTAGTCAAATTATCTTTAACTGATAATTATTTTTTCTTTACTTCAACTGAAGTAAAATGCCATGGTACTTCTTTTAAACAGTGCCCATAAACATCCTGAAATAGAAAAAAAGTGAACAAACTACATTGTATCATACATGAGAGATAAAAATTGCATCACTGATGAACTGCTTATGAGACAACACAGAGGACAATCTTTTAGAATAAATCTGTTCACTTTCCATAATACACTGACCTTCAGTTAGTCTGCAACAGTAAAAAAAAGTGGTGGCTTGCCTGAGGTCCTACATACATGGTGCCAGACGGTCATCAGTCTTTAGATCCATTGCATATAGACTTATGAACATATAACTTTGCATTTAATTTTATTTTCTATTATATTTTCTATACCAGGAGAATATTTGTAACAAATTTAGGTTCAATGGAAGCCATTGGATACTTCTTTATGAATTTCCTTTAAAAATTTTGAAACTCTGCATTTTCTATAGGAAACTGGGATGTTGGTTTTTAAAGGAAAGTCATTATAAAAAGTAATTTTAAAAATCTCCAACACCCAGTGTCACCTTTAAATTTCTTTTTCCCTCCACAAGCTTTTATTAAAAATTTCACTAAGTTACAGTGATTCAAACACTAAAATTTCCATTCAGTATCAGCACAGAATTTATAGAATCATTCAGCCAAAAATATGGAAGACATTGACGTAAACTGTACCCCAATCTTCAGCATTTGTAAGTCAGATTAATCAGGATGAAACAAGAGACTGTAAAATTGTTTAGCCATTCAAATAAGTGAAAATTAATTATGAGGAAGTTTTTCTATCTCCATTCACTAAACAAATTCAATCAACAAGATATGCTTAAGGTATCAATAGAAGCAAGCATCTAGGAATATATTGTTTTAATTAGGAGATGGCAGTTTCAAATGCTACTTTTGAATCCAGTCCAACATTTTCAGTGTACACAGACTGTTTCCAAAACACACTTTAAAATATTAGAGCTCCAGCTCTGGTTTTAAGTACTGCAGTTTGATGAGCTGTTTGGGTCTGGGGCTAGTAAACAAGTCTAGAACTTGCTGGATTTCTCCCAGCAGAAAAATCATCATCCGCTTACTTTTAATGTTGTCTGGATTTGTCAAGTCTGTCCTGCAATCTGTGTCTCTGGGATAACATGCAATGCAGTCATCTCATGGGAATATGGGAAGATTTTCAGTTGTAATAAAAACATTCAAGTGAGCTTTTAGTGAAAAATCTTCCTTGTGGCTATAAAAGAGGTCAGCTTCGCTGAAGCTAAATTTTCACAACAATCTGCAAAGTTTTTTATATATCACTCCTGCTGAATTTTAATAGGGATAGAGAGCTTAGGTTTATAATAATGTTTGATTTACATCCAGACCATGGGTCTGTTTTTTTGAGCTTCCCAACATACAACAGATGTACAGGTAAGAGCAAACTAGTTTATGTGTGGATACAGGACAGCATGAAATTTCCAACATTTGTGATTATGTTACTCATGGATTTAAGTGGTCAAAAGAGATCTTTTCATCCATGCAACATTCTTCTGGTTGTTAGGAAGATGTGCAGACATGTGAACAAAAAATTATTCCATGCTGTTCTTAGGCAGAAAAAAAAAGTGCAATTCAGACAGAGAGAAGCTTTTTAGTTTCTGTTTGTTTGTTTTGGTAATTTTAGAACTTCTTTTTGTTCCTCTGCTCTTCATCAACTTAAGACATTCTAACACGATCAGCTTAAATAATATTCACAAAACCCCCACCCTTATTAACACTACACTAGGCAAACACTATACCAGGCAAGATGTCTGTTTTGAGAAGCTGCATTTCTCAAACCTTTATAAGATTTTTGTTTCTAAAGAGTCCGAAGAGATTCTCAGGCGCAGACACTACGGATAGCGTGTGTAGCATGGCAAGCACCTCACTGCCTCTTTATCCGCAAACATATTTGGACAAAAGTCTAAGATACTTGCTGTCTGAGCTGCCAGATGCCTTTTTCTAGGAAGGAGATGCTTTCCTTAGCACCTTTGAAAATACTTGGAGACTGCACAGTATCTGTGTTCTTACTGCATTCCTGCAGGAAAGACCAGCTATTCATGGTCAAAGCTGGGCTCTTTGAACTCAGGCTTGCTTTATCTTCTGAAGGTATTATGATGGTGAGTGTGCCACTCCATCAAAAGGTAGATGGGTTTTGATATACATGCACAAAAAAGTCTGACCAGAAGGGCCCGGTGTCAGAGGTCTGTAGGTGGGTACCACAGGGAGATGGAGAGGGAGAAGATGGAGGGGAGGGGATTATCCAAGCTGCTAGGAAGGCTGAGAAATGGAGCTGAGTCACAAGTTTCTTACCAGGCTGACTCCAAGTTTCATAGACATTCTTTCGCACCAGAGCAGCAGGCAGCAGCGCTCACCCTGTGAGCCATGCAAAGCCTCCCTGGCTGGATGGGGAACATTGCTGGCTGGAAGGGAGAAGACATTTCTAATTAGTCTTACTCTGTCTGACAAGATCACTACCGTGCAGAGTTCTTGTAGCTGTAACAAAGTCCTTTCATCCCACAGAGAGGATGCAAGATCTGGTCTCTGGTGGGCTTGGTTTCTTTTCTTGGTGTGCTGTGTAAAAAGTCAGAAAGACTTCCCTTTTGCACGGCAGGACTGCTAGCCTGTTTGTTACATGACACTTTTTAAGAGCTATTTAAAATCTCAGCTGACTGAAAAGTGGAGCAGAAAGCCTGTTTTGTATTTTGTCACACAAAATTCTATGTTTATTCTTCACTATATAAAAAAATCTAAACTCTTTGTTTTAATGTGGGCTGAGTCTAAAAGGGGAATTCTTTAGGTTTCCAAATTTACAGTGTTCTTCCTGAGCAGTTAACTCTTCCCACACTTGTAAAAAGGAGGGAAGAGAAAACTGTGAAAGAGGTATTGAAAATTGCCCTGGACATTAACGGTTGTTTTCTGATTATTATTTTTTTTCTTGGTCTAATTCCCGTAAAGGTTTCTCAAGTCCCAATATTGTGCTGTTCTCTCCTTAATGTCTGCTATGAAAATAAGTTCAATATTGGGAACATCTGTATGGAGTTGGTCTGTTTTGCATTATAAAGCATTTTTGTATCATAAAGCTCTGGACCAGGTCTTTACCTCCATCATTAGACGTGAAGGGACAAAAACTCAGCTGGCCTACATTGGCTTAGTTCCATGGAATTTACTGCTCTGAACAAGTTAAAGATTTCACTCTTTGCAGTAAGATTCCTCCTTATGAGGTTTATTTTCTTTTGGTTATGTAAATAATCCTTGAAATATAAAAGAAAATAATTGTATTGATTCAGCCTTGCCTAACTCATGGAAGAAAACACGTGCAAGGCAAATTGCAAAATTGCAGCTCCAGCTGCAGCAGGCTACAAGTGGCAGGATAACACCATGCTGGAGGCTTTCTGTCTGGGATTTGCCCACATGGCTGGGGTAGCTGTAATCTAAGCTTCAGCCAGTGTGTGTAATAAAATATAGCGCTCTCCTCTGTGCAACTTCCCAGGACCCCACAGACAGGTTCCTGTGGCAAATCCACAGGCATGGGCCCTGCCTGGCTCTTGGACACCCTGGCAGCTGCTGCCACCAGCCAGGCATAATGAGGACTAAGTCACTGACAACTGCAGCAGTGGTGATACCCAGACCCTGATGCAGCAGCAGCCTCACTGCTCACATGGTCCCAAAGCCAGGATAGCCCACCCTAACCACCACTGCTAGGAAAGCCTACTGATTTATTGATTTATTTATGGGTTTATATCAACCAGCCATGAATTATTAGCTAAAATAACAGAAGGACCTTCTTTTCAGGCTGATGGCAGCCACATTTGTTAGAACTGGAGCTCAATTTTGACTCCTGCTTTGCTGTTCCTTGAGCTGATAGACAGCCACATTCTAAGATTAGATGAACAAACCAAAAGCTGAGGACAGAAACCACAAACTTCTTAATACCCAGTATCATCAGTCTCCTCCTTCCTTCAAAAATCTCCCCCTAACTTTCCTATGCAGTTACCCACACAGTAAATGGGTGCTCCTCTTTATAGGACACTTTCTTTGAGGGCCTGATAATTTTACTGGGCTGTGGAGCATTTTTTTGGTCCTCCTCTATGTTTCTTTAAAAACTTTCCTAGCTGAGTTGCAGTAGCATGGAGAATCCCAGCAGAGTGCTGTAGAGCTGCACTGTGCTGAGGCTCTCCAGTCTCTGCTGAGCAGTTGGAGGATATGTAGGTTTGGCATTCTGAAGTGGAGTAGACAGATTATTAGCTTTCAAAAAAGAAAAGTAGAAAACATGAAAAAACATTATTTGAGATATCTGGCAAGCCTGCTGTGAGGCTCTGTGAAAGGGATGAGGTGGTGGTTGTAGAAGTTGTTACTCCATGAGCTAATCCAAGAAGGCAGGAAACTCCCATCAGTTGCTTTGTGGTAGAATAGTCAGACTGAGTTTGCACTTCATCTTGTCCTTTTTAGTAATGAAGAAAAATGTGCACCATTTAAAGCGGTAATTCAGGCCAAAAACACAAGTAAAGTCTACGTAAGCAAGTGCTGGTGAAGTGCTGCCTCTCTTTAGCTTGGTGCAATTGTGTTTCCCTGCATAGGCTTAACCACTGTCAGCAGGAGCAGTAAATCCTGCTGGATGGGAAAAAATACAGGACAAAAATCTAGCCTGGAGTCAGAAAATAATTTTAGGAATAAACAGTATCTGTCAGTCTCAATGATACAGTCATTCTGCTGCTTGATATGGCATTTTTCTGGTGCTCATTGCAAGTAATTCATACTCAAAAGGAATTCTTCATAGGCTGGTAATTCTAGCCACTAGCCAAGATCTCCTGCTCCCCACATAAATGTGGCAATTCCCAAGATATGGAAGTTTTGCTTTTCACAGCTATGCACTGGAAGCAGAACCAGGCTTTTCTAAGGTTGGTGGGAACAGTTATATTAACCAAGAGGTCAGGAAATGAACTGCACTGGCATGGTACAAACAGCAAAGTATCCTTGCTGCTCTTGGGCTCAGTGCAGTGCAGCAGGTGAAACCCATGGACCCTATGGAAAATGTCCTCAGTGAGGACTAGGCCAGGCCAGGCCAGGAGCTCATACTGGGGAAGGGGATTTTGAGTGATATCTGTAGGAGGCACTGCCTTATATCCAATTCCACCCCACCATTACTGTATGTACCATCTCTCTCTGGTGCACGTGGTGGTGTCTTCTTCTGTTGTACTTGGAGCGTGGGCTATCTCCTCCACTCACTCTAAATAAAGCAGCATTACTGCATTTTTCTCATTGTCTATATGGAAGTTTAATTGTCTTTTTTTTTTACTTCCTCTTTTGTAAGGAGGAAGGTGGGAAGATTTTTTTTTTTTTTTAGAAATAAAACCTTTGAAAAAGAAAGACCTACCAAAAAAAAGGGACATATATTTTTCCTTCTTGGACTCTAATATATCTGAAAGCAGCTCAAGCTTCCTTTCTCTTTCAGAGCCCAGGTCCTGCTCTCCAGCATGCCAAAGAACCTCTGGTACAATGCTTGGTTTCACAAGGATTTGCAATGGTATTTTCTTTCTGCTAGCCCATCAAATGCAAAAACTTATAGAATTAAGGAATCCAAAAGAATGAGATTAGGGCAATAGTCATGAGTGCCCGAGAACACAGCCTCTGGCTGCTGCCTTCTGTACCAGGCAGCGCTCAGACAACTTTTCCTGGATATTGCACTCCTGAGATTAGCATATGCCATGTAAATCTCTGTAAACCACCACACCCTACTATTGTATATGGCAGTGTTTGGCACTCAAGTGCTGCTTACCTTGTTTCCAAGGTATTTTTAGATTGGTACATTGTTTTCTGCATTTCGTTGCTGTATTTGTTTTTGAAAACCAACCAAATGGGAAATCTGTTTGCAGTCAGAAGGAGTTAAATGAAAAACGGTGTTTTCTTTCTTTGATTACCAAGCTCTTTCACATAAGGAAATATCATCTTAAAAGATCTTTAAGTAGATAACCAAATAAGATATTTTAAATGAAGGACTTCATAAAAGGTCTTGAGAGAAGGTCTTTAGTTTTCCTTTCAAATAATCCTGGAGAGTTCACCACTGAAGTCTCCTATTTTGATGTAAATTTCCTGGAGAGCAAGGCACACGTGCAAGCTTGAGCTCAGTCATTTCTCTCACATATGCCTGTGCAAATATGCAGTTGCACAGGGAGTTTGCAGAAAAAACAGACTGTTGTGGCAGTAGGCTATGACAGCACAGGTTTTGGTGATGGAAATTTCAGTTCTGACTCCTATGTAAAATCATCCCTGGTTTTGGGAACTAACTAAATTGCTTACTTATTTAAGGGATTTCAGCAAAGATCTCACAACAAAGACATTAATTAAGATAACTTACTGCCTTTTTCTGCAGAACAAATAGATTCAGTGGATTTTTATTTTAGCCTAATCTCTTTTAAAAGTCTGATCAGATAGTTCGGAAATGTTGAGTTTCACATAAGAAATCTTGCTTATGACCAATTACAAATACATAATGCTGTCTCTGTTCTTATTTTGAGTGAACTCTGTATTAAGCCAAGGGCATACTTGTAGGTCTCTGAATGCCCAGGTGCCAGCACAAATTAATTTGCAGCTTTCTCATATTCTCCATGATCACAGAAACATAGACAAAGCTTATGAAATAGCTTATGAAATACTTTCACCAGCACTGTTATGAGAAGCACTCTGCTGAAGATGCAGCTTCAGGGTTCTTACATTAACTGGGCTTCTTTTTCTTCTCCACACCAGGGTAAGTTATATTGCTGAGAACATTGTTTACAGCTGTGCCTACACCAGGGCTAATTACTGCACCAGAGCTCTCCATAGCGGTCCATATAGCCAAGTACCCTATATCCAGATATGGGCAGTAACAAAAGCCAGTGCAAGAGATAAAGAAATTGCACAGAGGGCCTGAAGGCACCTCCAGGAACCTCTACAGGTTTGGAAATCCTGAGCCATAATTTGAATATAAGATACTGTGTTTAAAATATATAGAAGAAAAATGCTCTGTAGCTCTGATTGGTTTAGGTTTTTATTAAGCTGTACTTTGGAACTTTAGCAGAGGTTGGAAATGTATTTCCTTTTGTTGGTTTTAAGCCTGCTGCTTTATAACCTGAATGATTGTTGCCTATTTCCTCTGTATCAAGGAAAAGGGAATAATCATCCCCTGTTTATTTTCCATGTGTCTTTCATAATTTAATAGATCTTCATTGCATGTCCTGTGCTGTCTTGATTTTTTGCAGTTCTACTATTGTCTTCAGGGGAAAAAAAATCTCCGAATATATCCACAGATGAATGCAGTAGGGAAACATTTTCTTCTTTAAATAATTTCTGATATTCCATACAGTGTCTCCAGAGCAACATGTTGACATTTTCCCAGTGATACTGACATCTGTTTTCTGCATGGTAATGGCTCTTTTAGAGTCTACTACAGGTACAGTCAGAGTAATTTTTCAATACTACACTACTTCTAATGTACCAATCCAGTTGTAACATGAAAACGTTACATAAAATGCCTAAGCTAGTTCTGAAAAAAAAAAAAAAAAAAAGAAAGTATAAGTCCACAATAAGGCACGGCTTTGTTTTCTAAGTTTTAATTGTCAATATGGCATAACTCTGATTATCTATTTTGAGTCAGCTGTTACAAGCTGCAGCTTATCTCCTAGGACACACATAAATCATGCTTTTCAGAAATGCTTAAATATTTCACATCTTTCATTTTGCTGTAGTATTATTAGAACTCTGTGAACATTTATAGGACTTCCATGCATATTCTTGTGGCATTTTTTTGATCTTTTTTCCCTGACTTTTTTTTTTTTGGTGAATTTTCTGCCAGCAGTTTAATAAATGAATTTGAGAAGTTCATGATCTACAGCAGATAGCTATTGATTTGCAGGCTATTGCAATTTCATGAGCAAAGATAGGATTTAAATACGTGTTGTGTTAATTATGTAAACTATGCAATCAAGCTACACATTGGCCCTTAATTTAGGACAGGCGCAAGCACAATAGATTCCTAATTGTAAAGTACCTGTTGCTAATTTAATTGTTTAATGCAGCTGTTAACCACAAAAGAAACATGGAGTTTAAATTATCTCCTGATAAGGTATGCACCTGAGAGGAATACTGCCTTTAGAATGGGAATATTTGAGTGTTTTTAAAAAGGAAGCTCTTAAAACATGGCTATGTTGCTGAACTATGCTTCCTTTCAAAGGTAAATGCATGGTTTTGGGTGGAGTGGGGAAAAGGTCAGTTTGTAGCTATCAGCAAAATTAAACCCTTTCTCTCCAGCCTTCCCCCACCTCACCTATTCTGTTACCATTTCTCTCAATGGTTTGAGCCCTAAATATAGAAGGATTAGGATAATTATACACAGGGTCTGCTTATGTGTAGTTCTGCACAGACAAAAGATTCACTAATCTGAGGACTGAAATAGTTAGCTCTGTCACCGAGGCTGCGTGTTGCACACTTCATTGCTGGCAGGTTGAGCTCTGTGTGTCACTAACCCTGCATGTGTGAGAACTCACTAGGCTTTGTTTCAAAAATTATTGAAATGACCTTGCAAGTAACCAATTAATTCTATTTAAATACTTGCTAATGGCCAGAGAACAAGCATAGTGCAAACTAAAGCTAAATCTTCAAATGCTGTTTTGCCAATAATTAGAGTCAGGGCCTGCAAGCAACGACCTGCTATTACAGTTTGCCTGAAAGCCCTGACATTTTTCCCTTGACAACAGTGGTATTGAATGTGGGGCTGTCATGAGGGAGCTGCAGTTGCATTCATTGACAGTATGCCCCAGGGTAAGAGACTTGCATATACAAGGTGTAGAAAATACTTAATTTACTTGTTAAATCAGTTCCCTCTGCTGTTTCCCATTAGCAGAAGTCTTTGCCAGCTGTGACTGTAGATCCCGCTAAACTTACATGGAAATAGTTTCCTTTTGCTCCTATTTTTGCAGGTTGGATCTTAGTTCTTTGTGTTCCAGAAATTTTGAGTAGAGATTTCTGAGTGAGAGAAGGAAGGAGCTGCTCTCTCCTGGGCTGCCCGGGTGAGCAGAGCTGAACTGAGCTACTCAGGTGACAGCAATGTGATCTTTTAGATGTACAAACAACCCAGTGGTGCTTCACCTACCAGTGTCTAAAACCTGCCTGAAAGTAACGAATAAAACATTTTATAGCTGCCTTTGCAAGGAGGTGCGTGCCTGTATTTCTGGTTTGATATGGTTCTGTATGTAGTATATATCTTTCTAAAAGTCTTTGTTTGTGGACAGGTAAAGTGCTTTCCATGTAACAAGTTTCCTATTTGTAGCAGAAGACTTTCTTTCTTTTTCTATTTTTTGCCTTACCACATGTTTGCACTTTGCTTGCACGCTGTAGTTGTTTATGGTGAATACAGACATACTACAGGTTTAATTACACATACAGTCAAAGTGCCTAGACCATGAAGAGCTTTCATGAAAATATGATGCTATCCTAACAGAAAAAACTCAAGATCTGTAAATTCTCAAATGGCAGATAATTTCTAGTCTTTTTTTGCTCTACATTTATGTCACTACTTGATTTGTAAAGTTACAAAAATGTAACAAAAAAATTTGGTTCTTATCCTTCATACTCACAAGCCAAAATTATTTGAGCAAAGCCAAACTCTCTGAAATTCATTACATGGCAGATTTGCTCAGACATTGCTGCTAGGTTCTCAAACCGTTGGACAGGAGTTCTCATTTCTAAGGCCTTTTCATTGTTCCCCTATGGACAGGCAAAGCTGGGTGCAGGATATGCTTTTTTTATTCTCTAGAACCAGATGATCTTAAAGGAAGTCTAAAAAGCAAAAAATTATGCAGATGAGAATATTTTGCCTCTGAGTGTCTTAGGTTCAACAGTTGTCATTTTAAATATGCTCAAGAATAAAGATTCCCTTGTCTTCGTATGGCTTAGCTCATTTTAGAGGTAAGAGTTGTCTTTTAAGTTTAAATTTAGCCATGTATCCAAGCTATTCCAAATGTTTGCAAAGCTGGAATCACCATTCTTCCATAGCTTCACCCATGGTTTGTGCTTCAAGAGAGTAATGCATCACCACTGTATCCTCATCTGCTTAGTATCAGTTAAATAATCATGAGACCTATGGAAAGGCTTGTTATGATTCTTCCCCCCCCCACAATGAGATCTGATTAGAGAAAAAAAATAAATACAGGGAGTAACATCACCCCAAAAGCAATGTACTATCCCTGTGATTGTTTACTAACAACTATAATGTAGGTCATGCAGGGATTAGGGCTTCTTTCTTCCAAAAAGGTGGTGGGATCAAAAGCCAGCTGATGTGGATCTACACCAGCGCACACAGTGAGGGCAGCAAACATGAGGAGCAGGAAAACTGATTCAGTTACCATCGCAGAAACATGAGGGAAGAAGACTCCCTCAAGTGGAATGGCCATAAACACTTCAGAAGGGGCAGGCAAAGAGGGAGAGGTGGTGAGGTAGCCCTATATGTTAGGGAGAGTTTTGATTGTCTAGAGTTTAATGATGGTGATGATAGAGCTGAGTGTTTATGGGTAAGAATTTGGAAGAAGGCCAACGTGGCAGGTATCCTGGTGGGAGCCTGTTACAGACCACCCATCCAGGGCAAAAAGACAGCTGAAATATTTCATAAGCAGCTGGGAGAAGTCGCACAGTTGCTGACCCTTGTGGGGGACTTTAGCTTACCAGATGTCTGCTGGAAATACAGCAGAGAACACAGCCTAGGAAGGTTCCTGGAGTGTGTGGCTGACAACTGCCTGGCACAGCTGGTGAAGAAGCCAACTGGGGAAGGTACCCACTGCATCTGGTGTTTGTGAATAGAGAAGAACTGGTGGTGTTTGGAGGCCTCTTGGGCACAGCACTCACAAAATGATAGTTTTCATTCATGGAGAAGTAAGAAGGTACTCAGCTGAACTGCCATCTTGGACTTCTAGAGGGCAGACTTTGCCCTGTTTAGGAGACTGGTTGAGAGAAGAGAGAATCAAGTACCCCTTCCGTCAGTTCACAGATTACACAAAGTTGAGCAGGAGTGTTGATCTGCTGGAGGGCAAGAAGGTTCTGCAGAGGGAAGTGGACAGGCTGGATCAATGAGGACAATTTTATGAGGTACAATAAGGTGAAGTGCTGTATCCTGCCCTTGGGTCACAACAGCCCTAGGCAGTGCTACAGGCTGGTGGCAGAGTGGCTGGAAAATTGTCCAGCTGAGAAGGATCTGGAGGTGCTGATTGACAGCAGCTGAAGATGAGCCAGCTGTGCCCAGTAGTTTGCTGGTGCTGCTTCATTCCCTCTGAGCAGAGCTGCTCCTCTCCAGGTGAGGTGACTGGGTGGCTACGAATGAGCAGCAGATAAAGGAGAGGCAGGCTATGCAGGAGATGCAGTGACAATAATTAAGTGCAAAGGGTGCTTCAGAAGAGGGAGGAGGGTATATTGAGGAAGAGAATAAATGGGTGTGTCCCAAGAGGAGAAGGAGGAGACAGGGTGGGAAGACCATGTCCTGTGGAGCCCCCCAGATGTCCAAGGTAGCCATGTCACATAGCACATCGGCTGGTTTGCCTCTCTGCAACTGTGGGGTCATTCCAGGAATGGTTCTGATAGGCTCCAGTGGAAGTTAGGCAGCTGTACTCTGCCCTTGAGATGAACATCATGACATGATTGAAAGACCACAAGGAGGAGAGTAGTAACCAGCAAACATGGCAGATTCCTCCGGGCTCATGTTGTTGACAGATCTAGCTAAGGCATGAGGGAATACACTGTTATTCCAGGAAGCTTTAATGATGTTAGCAGTTGGCTTACTAGGAACCTGGAAATTTTTTATTTTTCTTCACTGTAATAACAGGTTTCCAGGGTCACCATGAATACATTATGTTCCCTTTGCTATGATGTCTTAGATTTGATTTGATTTCTTTATTTTTTTACACTACTGCCATCACTTGCTTAATTACAAATAGAACTCTTTTCCTTAACAATTAGGAGATTCGTTGTGTAATTTGTGTGTAATTTATACAAGTGCCTGAAAGCCAGACTACTAAGTCTGCTCCATTTCCTGTAAGAGAGGTTTCTTGTTTTAGTGAAACTAATTGTTGTGGTTTCCAATGTGGTTGAGAGAGGCAGGGGAAAATATAAGTCAGTGTGTCCATGTCCCAAAAACACATGGCTCTATGTAAAATGAGTTTTTCTGCATACATGATAATAGAACATGGGTATAACAAGGTATATATGGAGTATGGGTATTATTTCTGCTCTCATTCATATGATTTGGTGGCAGGTAGTATGTGTTTATAATAGATACATTCAAGTATCCACTATAGCATGTAGGCCCAGCCTGTATTTGGTGTTGTGGCCAGACTGGTGCCTTTCTAGGCAACTCTTGCAAATGTTCCAAGATCAGCTCTGAAATCTAGGGATATTCAAGGAAATTCACAATAATGGGTCGCTCTTACTGCTACCATTTTTTAAGTCTCAAATAAACCTCAGCAAAATGTTCCTTGAGCATCAAGAAACAAGGGATTTTTTAGGTTTTTCTTGACCAAGCACTGGCACAGGCTACCCAGAGATGTGGATCTCCACATATGAGTGTCCTTGGAGATACTCAAAAGTTGTCTGTACATGGTCATGGACAGCTAGCTCCAGGTGACTCTGCTTGAGCAGGAGGGTTCCAGAGGCCCCTTTCAATATCAAGTATTCTATGGTTCTCTGATTCTGCTCCACATTGGAGCTGTTTTATACTCCTTCACATTTAGCAAGACTTAAAAACTCTCCCTTCATTTTAAGCCCATCTATCTTTCCACTAAGAAGTAGTAAGTAAAGGAATGAAATTTTTCTAGGAAGATATGAAGTCTCAAGACACTTCCGACTGGTATATCTTCTGTGCTTCTCCTGCCTAGATTTGATTTTCTCAGTACTAATGGCAGGCCTTCTAACAAGAGGATTATTCATGTGGAAGTTCCTGCTGCTTTCTGCCTAGCAGAGATGTGGCAGGCAATTCCTAGGGCTTGGTGTAATCTTTTTTCTACTAACTTCTTATTTAACTTAGCAAAGCATGCCCTGTATTTGATCTAGCTCAGCCATCCACTTGGATGGCTCACACAATTGAGTTGTCTGAATTGGAAAGGAATGAAAAGCACCCAGCTAACATTGGCACTGCACAGTGAGAAGGGAAAAGCTCCACTGTGTCAGGAAAACAATCCATCTAGTACTTTTCCTCTTGATCTGCAAACAATTTGCATGGTCAGATTACCCATGCCTGCTCCTTAGAACCTGTGATCGTCATGCACTTATCCCAACGGTTTCAGTGCAATTTTCCCCTTTGAGTTTGAGTTACAAAGCAACAAATAATGTCCAAGTGTAAAGGAACTTTCTTGATGTGCTAAGAGAACGAGTTTCCTTTCTCATCCCAGCAGTAGGAGGCAACAAGGGATCTCAGTAGGAGAAAACAGGGCTCCAACACCACCCCAACACTGGGGCTGCTCTGCGGCTGAAAAAATGAAAGGCTAATTCCAAGTCAGATGGTACTGAGGGGGATTCTGGCTTCCATGTTTTTTCTGACCAAACCCCAAAATATTTCTATTTGTTGGGAAACAAACTACAAAGTTTTTGAATGTCACCTTTACTGAATGGTGAAGCAGTTAAGGAACTGGTCCACTTCTCCCATCACTACCTTGCCCAAGGGGGAGGCACTCAGGAGAACCTCAACCTCTCCTTTTGAAGTTGTTCCACTTTGGATAAACAATTAACATTTACTAGAAGAGGGAATGGTGCTCAGGAAGTCTAACCTCTCAAAAGAAAGACCTTCCAGGCTACTGATTCATGCACACATGTGTGTTCTCTCTCAATGAATAGTTAATGTTTTATTAAGGGTGGAACAGTTCCAAGGTGATGATTCAAATCTTCTCCCTGGATCCAATACTTGGCTTTCAGCTAATATGCTTTTTCTTCCATTAGAAATGTCATTGCTTTTACAAAACTCTTTCTTCTTCTCCTCATCTAAATACCCTTCTTTGTTTCAGTTGATTTTTGTTTCATTAGTTGTTCAGACCCTGCCCTCTACTTTGCTCCTTGACCCTAAGAGAAGATCTGAGCCTCTATTATATTTGAGATTAGCTGAGTCTGTGGAAGGGCCAAAGGTAGTTTTTACTCTGAACCAAGCTGAGGAGGGCTAAAGTTTTCCCATCTTCCCACTCCCTCCCAAGGCATTTGGAGCATATTGCCCCTCACGTACTCCGCATGCCTTTGATGAGCCTGTAGGTGCTTGGCACTTCTCAGCAGCCTGTTTCAGAAATTCGCAGATGTGCAAGGGTGCATTCAGACCTCATCAGACTCATTTTCACCACCTTCTGCCTCTCTCAGGCTGGTTTTGAAGGAGGAAATACAAACAGCAAGTGGTAACCAGTGTGTGCAAGCAGTGGGGTCCTGCTGCATTGCTTTGCAAATGGAGAAACCCAGAGGGAAATCCTACACTGAGGACATATACATCACCTTTATTCTGCAGGATACAGCTCCAGCCTGAACCTGAACCTAACTTGGATGCACACCGAAAACATCTGTTTTTCAGGACTGTGATGTGTTAGTTGGGCTGTCATGTTTCTGCTCAGGATTTTGTGCTGAGGTTGTAGATAAATTTCTCTGCCCACACAGTGACATTAATATGCATGTTGTTGCACAACATGTCCTGTTCTTGGGGGGTGGAGGTGGATGGAGAAAGGGAAAGTAGGGGTGAAGCAGCTGAAAGAGACGAGATTATTGTCTCTGCACTGGCTGTTGGCATGACTGGTTGGATCTGTCACAACCCAGAGGAGAATTAATGGCCACTTCATGGCTGATAGTAAGATCAGTGGCTAAGTGGCACTTACAGGACTGGTAAGAAATTGAACTGCAGGTGCAGCCATGAACATAATGCGCTGACCTTCTGCTTTCCTTAGTTCCTTCTGTCTTTTGGCCAACATGTCTCTTCTAGCTCCTCTCTCCATCCCTGAAGATGTCTCTTGTGTGCTTTACCCCCAAGTGGTGATAGGAGACCTGCATAAAGCAACTGTAGAAACTCCCATGGTAACTGGCTCCTTGGCTAACCAAGCCCCATCTGTTGCAAACCACGGCAATAGCATTGATATCCCAGAGAGATTAAACCGTTCCATACAGGAAGTTTTGCCATGCACGTAACCTTGTCCACAACAAAGCTTAGTAAAGGAGTTGTGATGTTAGGAATAAACAACACAAATCAAGACAACAGTTAACATATTGAGAGAACATGTCTGCAGTCTGGTAGTTGTAAATTGTAAATTCCAGTTGCCCACTGTGCAGCTGTGGGAGAGGAATGTGAGTGACACCAGCACCTACACTCAAATTTCAGATCAATTGCACCACCTGCTTTGATTCCACTTGGAAAAAAGGGTTTTCATTATATCTACTATTGTTCATGTGGACCAAGTTGATTTTGTGATTCAAAATGTATATGGCTTTTCAAATTTACCTCAAATCTAGATTTCTGGGTTTTTTAGAGCACAATCATTGTGTATTTAATATGTTTCCTCAGTTTTGTTGTTGGGACTGCCCTCAGCATGAGCTTCACATCTTGGCTGTCTGAATAAACTCCCTCTTAAAGGAAAATCTGTTACACCTTATCACGGTTTCCAAAGCCAATGCATATGGCTTTTTCTTATCCCAAATAACATTTGAGCTAACTTGGGCAATGCAGAATGAATTTGGGTTATGCTATCCAAGCCAGTTTAGTTGAAGTTTTGCAATGGTAGGGAGAGAAAATTAATGATGTAATTACACTGAGATTTAGTGTCAGGTTAAAGGGCAGGATCTCACAGGCAACACAGTAAGAAGACAAAGTCATTCCACCTTTGAACACCATAGCCAATGTTTCCTCCTAAGCTTGCCAGCTGCTGTTTGCCTTCTGTTTTGCCAATGCTTTTATTAGTTATTTTGTAAAGGTGCCAAAGACACCAAAGAACTCAGGAGCTTTTACTGCAGGTGTGGATTAAGAGCCTTCTAGGTATGGTGGTTGTTCAGAAATTATGCAGTAGGAAAAGCCAAACAATGCCACCTTAGGATAGGGAAATTACAGCATTGCAGCCCCCAGCCAGGGAGAGAGATATGTGAGCTGCATCATCCTTGTTGGAGAGGTGATGTTCACTCTGAGAAGTACAGACAGACTGACCAAACTGAAACAAGCTCTGATTATTTTCTCATGTAAACCCCTGCTCTACTGCCTTGCTGGCCTTCATTTGATCTGTGCAAAACACAGCTCACCTGCAGGTTTTGCACATCTGGTCCCTACCGCTGCTCGGCTGGCTCAGGCTGTGTCCCACCACTAGCCTCACAGCATGCTTCTGTGTGTGATGCAGCCGGCAGTTTGGACATGGAGTTGAAATGCAGGTCCCTTTTGAGTGGTGAGGCTGGGCTGTTTAGCCTGCAACTTCCAGCTGATTTAAGTTATGAAGTATCTCTGCCTCTGCCAGAGCTCTGCTGCCTTTTTTGTGTCTTTGCAGAGATCTTGTCCTCTCTTTCCCTAATAATAGGATCCTTGTGGATCCTAACACATCCAGGCAAACTGAAATGATTATGCTACCAGCAGGGTATCAAATCTCCCTTTTTCATTAGGGACTTAGAATATGGGTTTCCAAAAATCCCCGAACTTCAACATCCAATGGGGAAAACATCCTGGGAATCTGGTGTTTTTCATGCATAAGTCAAAGTCAAGCCTTCCCTTTCAAAAATTGAAATGCAATTAGTAAGATAAAACTGTGACTCATTCAGGCTCTCCCCTGAAGCTCTGTGTGCAGGGGGCTTGGAAAGGAGACTGCCCTACCCCCTTGCAGGAGTGGATGCATAATTTGCAGCTGCTTTCAGGATACTTCCTAGACCTTTGTTAAATTACAGACTTTTCAAGTAGCAGATATTTTAGGATTTTTCTGCAGAAAGATGAAAGAAATATTCTTAATTTTCTTTCTACTCTTACATGTTCTTTTCTCATTTTCCACATCTGAGCAGCTGTTTGCATTTTCTTTCCTGGTGTAACTGTCACACTTTAACTCTTATTTTATCTTTGTTAAAAGCTGTATTTTTATGAGCTCATGAAACACGTTCCACAAGTACTTTTGTTTTCTTTCTCGACATGTAGTAACTTGGTTAAAAAAGATTATCTTCAGCATGTCAAGGTATTCTGAAGAGGATTTTAGTTATGTTTCATGACAGCAGTGAACAGCTAAATCAAAACACTGGGTTTGAAGCACATCAGACACCTCTTAGAGGAGATGTCACTTTATAGACTTTCTTCTTTGAAGAATGGTAACAACACAGATGTTTCATCAACTGTATTTTGCCTGTCAGAAGGAAAATTTTGTCACCACTGTGTTTCTTATTCTGCATGGGTGTACTTCTGCAGACAGCAAGGGTAATTTGGAGGTCTGTCCATGCCCCACACTCACTGCAGCCCAAGAAGCTCTTGTAGATACAAAAGACACTGGCAGACACCACTGCCTGAGCACTTGTGCTCCAGCTCACCAAAGCTGCAGAGCAGATGGGAGAACACCATGGCAAATCCTATCCTTCCTCTCTCTACAAGGTTAATGTAAAGCAACTTCCCACTCTTTTACAAAGCTTTTTCACTGGGAGGTTCCAGTTCTGTATTTTTTTTTTCTCTCTGATACCTCATCTAGAACAATCTGAGGTGCCACAGATTTCACAGCCAATAATATTCCATCAATGGTTGCCCATGTACCTATATTTTCATGAATGCAATTTGTGAAGGTGGAGATAGTTCTCCGTCTCAACATGCAGAGAGCAGCAGGGAGCAGAGCCTCTGGCCCTGGTTCAACCAAGATACAGCTGGAAGAGAGAAAGGTTACAGGGTTACTGCTGAGCTCTCCCATGGGAGAGTATCTTCTCTCTTGAAGTAGCATAGGCAGTCCTGTTTGAGCAGCTCCAGGACCAAGTCCATAGTGTGAAACCTCTTTTGTCAACTGCAGCCATGCTAACTGTAATATAGGCTGGAAAAGACCTAAGGAGAATGTTTTCTTATTTAAAACAGGTTGTTACATACATCAAACTAGAATGAATCTTCCCATCATCTGAGAGAGAAGGGTAAAAAAAACGAAACCAGCAAGTTGTTTATAGAAATTGCTATCCAGAGAAGAGTGTCTGCTAAGATATTATGATGACTGGCAAATGAGCCAAAAAAGCAGCTACTTACTGCTAACACTTTGGGTTAGAAACCTGGAGGGTGTTGAGAGGGACTATTTTGAACAGGATTTTGGCAATGCCAATGATAATCTGACAGAAACATTTAATATCTACTCAATTCACCTCTTGTTGGTATTGAACTAGCTCTCTTTGGAAGTGACTGAAGGAGAGCGGTGGAAGGAAGATGAAACAGATAAAAAAAATAACACTGCAGTGTAAATCAATGACATTATTAAGTGTAACCTTTTAAAATGAAAAAAAACCCCTTTGCATCGAAAAAGAACAACAATGATTTTGTGTGTGTATTTTAATATGAGAACCACAATAGTCTCTAAAACGATGTTTCAATTAACTATGATTTATTTTCTTCTGTTATGCACTTTCCTTTTCCACAATTGTTGTGCTGTGACCTACAGTTGCATTCTAGTATTTTGGCACAGGTTTTGAGTCTGCAACAACAGACACTGTGAGGCCATGCACTCAGACACTGGTTGGTCTCTGAGATCCTTTCTGAATGAGTGATTTTGGCCTTGAGAATGCTTTTTGTGAGATGAAGTTTAAGGGGAGCAATTCTTGTTCATAAGACCTTGCTTGCCTTTTAAGGAAGACCTTTATAGTCAGTTTTCCCCTAGTTTCCTGTCCATTTTTTTTCCTAGAGAAGCTAAACTGGGGTGCTGCCCACAACTCTCTCCTCTGAACTCTCATAAATGAGCAGGAACAGGCAGTGCAGTTCCAGCTGGCCAGTAAATGAAGTGTGACAAAAAGCTTTACCTTCTATTTTAAAACCAGACAAAGCTTTAAACTGCTCTACATAGAGAGATTACAGGCATTGAAACAAATTAAAATAGCATATATCCTGTGTAGCAGATGACAAGAGAAGAATATTCCAGTCCTTCATAATTATTACTCCATTTTCCTCAAATGTTTTATACAGCTTTGTGGGACATTGTAATTGTTATAGAATACCCTCTCTCGGCAAAGATTTCCAAGAATATTGCCAATTTGCAATACAGGGAAAGATAATACTTAAGCAGAAGCAACATCTTTAAAACAAAGTCTATCTTTCCACTTAAAATTCTTACTATACCCCAGTAAAGGAATGAAGTTAGGGTACAGTGAGACAATTTTGAAATTATATAGATTTGGGCATGATTAATGCTGCAGACTGGTGTCAGGTTTCAGTTAGCATCAACTGAAAATACTTATTGCTTCAAATTTCCTGGTGAAGGTCTAGTTCAGTAAATGAGAAGGCAGAGCACAGCAAGAGGAATGGGAAGCAGGGTGTACTCACAGCACCTGATTCTGAATGTGTAAGTTTAGTAACTCCAGACTGATATTCCAACCCCTGCTGACAACAGTGGTAGGCTTGTGATAATGCCAGTGGCACAAGGAAACTCATAACAGTGTATGTCTAATCAGACAAAGGAAAGGTGTAAATAAATCATATAGTGGTGACCTGAATATAGAGGAGCATGTTTTAGGGGCATGCATTATTTTTTGTGAAAAGTAATTGAATTGTTGTATTTTTCAGCCTTAATTTTCAGCCTTAATTTTCTCGACAAACACAGTTAAGATGCTCAAAAATACATAGAGAAAACAGTTCCTTCCCACTGCAGGCATATGAAAGATTGTCAGATTTCTGCTGTTTTCATTTTAACAATGATGTTGAACAGGTAGCTGCTGCCTCAGGTGTTGCTAAATGAGCATAAAAGGATGTAAACCTGTTTTTTTTTTAAGTCCTCATAAACTCCTGGAGTAGAAAAAGGGACTTCTTTGGAATGGGTGGTGCAGAGCTTTTCTGCTTTCCTGTAGAATAAAGCCCTGTAAACATTTGACAAGCAGATCACTCTCTTGATTATACAGAGGACAGCTTTGGCAAAGAGCCAAGTCAAATCCTCTTGTGATCACTATGAGGCTTTGAACAGACCCTGTTCAAAGTGGAACAAAATGAGTTTATTCTTTCAAAAAACTGAACAGAAATACCCTTTCAAAATCCAGCAATTCCATAATCTTTGCCCTATATATGTTTGTTCTTATTTCCTGATAAAAACCTTTCTAATGCCATCAGGATCTCAGCCTACCTTTAAGGTGAGTGTCTGCTTAGTCATGGCGTACAGGAAGGACTTGAAGGAGAGAGAGAAGGAGGTACCAAGCACATCTGTGCAAAAAGGAACTGTAACCTGGAATCTGCTGCTATCAGTAAAAACCTGCAATTCCATTTCCACTGTCCTTTTAGAGTTTTGTTGACTGTGAAGTGAGGCTGCACTTCTAACTTCCCATTTGTAGTGCTGCTGTAGCATAGTTGAAGGATGAACACATGAGAAGGATGGAGGATGAACACATTTCTTCTGTTACAGAAGAAATTATCAAATCCACAATTTGAACCTGCAGAATACACTGTTTCATGAAATACATAGCTATACATAAAGCTATAAGCTATAAGTATAGCTATATGTATAGCTGTAAGTAAACAGCAATGTCTCAGCAGCTAGTAATTTCAGCATGAAGCCTGTTACTAGTCACACTATTTTTCCTAACCACTCTAAAAATCTGTTAACATCAGAAACCATGGGTCAGTGTTATTTATCATAGTGCAGGTCCCTCAGTTCTTTTAGTCTGGGTCATAAGCAAATTTTCTTGCTGTTGGTTTTTTTTTAATATTAGGGATACAAGTATCTTATTTACTTGTTTCTTTACTGTCTTCATCAATACTTCTTTTGTATTGTTTACAATGCTGGTTTTATAGGAGATTATGTTCTCCCTTCCCCTCCTTCCAGGTGTGTATTTGCTTGAGCTGCTGGTATGTGATTGCGTAGCTTTTCTCACTACAATGCTGAAGCTCACGCAGATACTGTCTGTGCTGTAAAGACTATCCCCCAGTATTTAGCACATGTGTGCCATTTCCTCCTCTCAGGCTGTGATATGAATGTGGGTTTTTATATGCTACAACTGGAAACATTTGGGAGTTTCAATAGGATAAACTTTTATGAAGTTATATGTCCCTTGCAGGTGACACTGCTGTTGTACAGGGAATTTACTCTTTCCATTTACCCTCAAATCTTCCAATCCCTGTGTGAAGGCCAGGCTAGGCTGTTTCCTGGCACAGTCTTTAACATTAAGAAAGATTCCTGATTGATGCATGTGCACATGCAGCGCTCCACAGAGATGTGCCTGTTAACATTAATGCTGCTGTCAGTAATGTGCTTTCTGGAAGACAGGATGCTCAGCCATGCTAAGAAACAGAGCACAGGCCATGCCTGGGGACATTCCTGTGGTGTTTAGCCCTAAGACAGATGTGCAACTGGAATCTGCCTTGTTTTCTGTCCTGACAGCTTTTATATGGGAACTGAGGGAAGTCTCATTAGTGAATTAGCTATTTTAGTGAATGGATGCTTTGCTAGCTAGTCCACTAATTTTGGCAACTGAGAAGGCTTACACACTTGCTCCTATCATATGTACCAGAAAATGCAAGCAAATGTATCTCAGTATGGACTACATGGGGATGCTCTAAGGGAGGATATAACTTCTGTGGGGTAACTCTTGAAATCTCATGCAGGTGCCTGAATTTAGGCATCTAGTATTAGATGAGAGATCCCAGAATATCAGAGATATCCATACAGAGTTGGTAGCAATGTCACAGGAAGTACAGAAGATTCATGTCATGATGGAGGCCAGGCATCTTCAGCATTTGATTGTCTGAAAGGGCATGAGAAGCCCAACAGTTGAGTTGCAACCCTAAGATAGGAGGTGTCAATAAAAATCATGGTTCAGTCCTTAGTAACTTTTTTCTGTGGAAAATCAGTGTTTGTCAACACAATTCAGCACTTGGGAACACAATTCAGCATGAAACAGGCATTATTTCAATATCTTTGTTTGTGTTTCTGCCTTCTGTTGTGGAAAAAAACCTCCTCTTTTAAGGAGTTATGAAAACTGTCAGCTATGAGGTGATATTTGAGTTCAGTTAGCAGTCCATGCAGACTACCTTAATGCCTCAGCAACAATGCAAATGTTACAAACCAAGGCTTCCTGCAACACATTTTTGAAATAGCAAGAATAAGAGTAATGGAATTTGTCTTGTTGCTTTGCAGAGATACTGTGTTCCCAGCTAATTTAAAGGCTGTGTGGTTTGCCTTGTCCTTTCAGGAACAGCTGCTTGGTTTCTGCCAGGGAAGATGGATGGTCCTTGTTCTCCCTTGGTCAGGTCAAGAGCTGAGCAAACACACAGAGCTGATAGCCTCAGGCAGTTCATCGCCTATGGATCAACACCACTGCTTCAGCCTCTCCTGTTTTCTGTTTCTCACCCCTTCCCCCTCCCTGCCTCCATAAATATGACAAGCAGTGTTGCATTATACAAACTCTTCTTCCACAGTGGAAACATCTGCAGCTTGAATGCTCCTGCAGAAATGTCACTTGGGGAAATCGCTCTTCATTTTATGAGTAACTTCTCTTTCAAGCCCTCAGAGGGGCCAGGGAGGGAGGGGACACAGGGTTTGACACTAGTTCTGTGCTGTTTTTCAGGGATTTTGCAGAAGAATGTTGTGTCTGATTTTGTGGATTGTCAAAATGAAGCCAGATGGCAGTGGATTAAGTGTAATGCTGTTTTGTTGTTCTTGGGTTCGCGACTGCGCTTCCCCTTGAGCGAGGGAGCCCTCCCCGCACGGCAGCCCCAGCCCCGTGTGCCCCCGGCAACAAGAGGGCCCCTTCCCCTTGGCTCCCGAAAATGCTGCCCTGGAGAGGGGTAGAGCAGAAGCTTTCTTTTGGTGAGGACTGCTAATTGGAAACTGCTTCCTTGACATTTTTCATGCCTAGATTATTCACCAAGAGCCTGTTTGCCGCGCTTTCCATCCGACGAAATACAGGTATTTTCCAATTGTAGTAATGGGTTTGCTTGCCGAAGTGAAGTTGCTGGGTGAACATCTGAGCCAGTGAAGCCTAGTATCTTACAGTTTTGTATTTGGTAACTGTATTTCCTGATGTTTAGAAACGTGTGAGCTTAATTGAAGTATTTCCCATGAGGCATTCAGGAATTTCAAGCCTCTTGTTGATTACTCAGTATTTATGCTTCAGTCTTTCTCTCCATATGAATGCTTAGTGGCATCTCTTTCCTCTATTACTCTACCTTATTTTCTTTACATGTATGAGCACATAATATCTTTGAAATCACTATCCTTTGTCGAAGTTAAGGTAGTGGAAAAGGCCCCTGGACTCTTAAGATATAGAAGGAAGACACATAGACAAACACAGACAAAGGTGTGATTGCCACAACTTTTTTTCCCTAAAAAATTGGGTTAAGGATAAATTCTTAATAAGGGTAAAGATGAATTTAAAGCTGTGATTTTTGAGCATTTTCTAGTTTCTTAATTAAAGGTAGACAGGCAGAATATTTCCTCTTGTAAGAATTGTTCTTCTCTATAGTCTTTCCCCTTGTCATGACACCTTTTTTTCTTTCCAAGATAACTTTTGACTGACTGGGTTACAGAGCATGGTCCTGTCCCTCGTTCAGAGCCTTGTGGAAGCCACTCAGGCTCTGCTCCCTGTGCTCAGCACCTACAGATCAGTGCAATACTCTCTAACTCATGAAAACCAGCAAAGGATACTCTACATTTTTCCTTTCAGATTGCAGCATCACTTCAGCTATAAGTTTAATACTTCTCCTTTAACTTACTCATCCATGATCATTCCTTGCAATTTCAGTTCAAACCAGCAAATTTTAATTTGTAATGAAACTGCATGTTGTCATGTAGATCACTAAGAGTCTGTTCAGGCTTCTCCATAAAGTCCTGAGGCCTGGAAAGCATTCTGACAAAAACCTGCTCCTTGATAACACAGGAGAAACCATAAACCAAGTCAGTACTGCTGCTTTGTTGTGATCTGTTCTGTTCTTCCCTAAGACAGCTTCTCAGCTGCTCAGGAATTTGTTTGAAAGTCAGCCGTGCTTCGCAACTGTTCAGATCTTTTCAGCTTTCTTCAGCAAGTCACCATCCCCTATCTTTTTTGAAAGTCCATCTTTCAAGAATGTCTTTCATGTTGTGCACGAAGTCCTGTACAGATCCATGTAATGCTGAGTTGTTCTGGAATTTCTTGTGCAGATCTAGTCTCCTGACCTCAGCTGCTTAGCTTGCAAAGTCTTTGATGTGCAGACTGTCTGTGTGGTTTGCATAGTCTACTCTGACAGTTTTTAGCAGGAGAAACTGGCACAGGAGAAGGGCTTCAATTAGGGTAATGCTATTACATTGCATGTTGTCATAGTGTAAGAGTGTAGATAGCCCTAATCTAGTCACTGTCCCCAAAACTTAATAAATAATTTTATAGCAATTTTATGGCAACCATTTATTACCAAGATCCTCAGAAAGACAGGGGTTTCCTAATCTTTTGTTCAGTGACTTAGGGATAATTTTTTCCTGATTCTTGAGGAGATACCCTGATGCTATAAAGGAAAATTTTCAGTGAATTTGCATCCTAGTACTTAGTTTGTAACCTCTGCATTTTACCTTCTGCCTTGGTGGTCCAGTGGGGGCAGCTCCAACATCAATTCTGAGCGTGCTTTCATCCTCCTTGTACTACACCACACAGTCCGGAAGGTTTAAATTAGGCATATTCAAGTATTTGACTAATGTACTGAGTCTATTTTAAGCAGAAAATTCAGTAATTTTCTGTTAAGCAGAGGCAAGTTTGGATATGCTTCTGTTTTTGTTTATTCTCAGAAGTATTTTTCATTTATAGTGTGAGCATCTCCCCCTCAAATTCTTCTCCTGTTTTCCTTTACTGTATCCTGTTGTAATATTCCCTTTGGAAGGTCTTTTAGAGAGTATTTTTTTTGCAGATTCTGAAAACTTCCTTCCTGGCATTTGCATTCTCTCTTCAGATGTCAAAATCAAAGATAATGGTCCATTGCTGGTGTTTTGGGAAGGGAGGGGTAGGCAAGGGAGTTTGCAGTCTCTACACACTCACCAAGTCAACTTACTTTACGTGCAGTGTGAGGGACTTAGTGTGTACCAACAGTAGCTCACTGTTAGCCAGCACAAGAAGGAGACATTGAAATTCAAAGCAAGCATTTTGAAAATTGTCAGTATTTTCTGATCCACTTCCTCACATACAAAGTGAACAGATCTTCCAAGGAACTCTGTGAACAGGGTGCAAATCTCAATACGAAAGGCGATTTTGTCCACAGGGCATGAATATAGACTTGTTCTGTCAGCACCAGGGATGGTCTGAACAACTGCCTCAGTCTGAAGCCTTTGAAAGATAATAGTAATGCTCTTCATTTACCCTTAGTGGTATCTCATGCAATGTGAAGTGCGTGTCAGCACCAGTTCCCTAGCAAAACAGCAAGAGAGGTCAGTAGCAGGAAGCACAGGTATGTCATCTTTGTACCTGTGGAGATTTGGGTTCAACTCCTGCCATCATATCATACATAGAAATAGTTTGATGCCTTTGCTGTCCCACATCTGGAATATTTCAGCGTATGTGGTCTTCAGAGGCCTAAAACTACAACAGCAAATGTTACGTCAACATTATCAACTGAGATTCCTATAGATGAGCTGTGATACAAGTGCTTTTTAAAAAACTTCTTCTTTGTATGCCTGGATTAGACCTTAATTTTCACATTTTCAGAAGCTAAACACACAGAAATAATTATGCTAGAAAAAAACACACAAAATATTCAAAACATCACCAGACAGTGAAAGCTGAGTTTATAGTTTTGTAATGAGTTAGAAAAGAATTCTTATTTTCTTTATTTTTTGAAGAACTTTCTGTGGTTTTGCTGCAGCCCAGAGCACACTGAAGGAGGAAGGGTACAATGACAGTGACCCAAAACCAGGACATTTCTAGAATCACAGAATATTCTGAGTTGGAAGGGATCCACAAGGATTATAAAGTCCCACCCTTAAGTGAATGGCACATTCAGGTATCAAACCCACAACCTTGGTGTTATTAGCACCATGCTCTGACTTTAGCTAATAAGTCCAGCTAAATGGACTTTCTGAATTTCTTTTAAGTAGCTTTGTTGCAGTTGCCAATCTAAGGTGTTTCCACCTTAGCCAAGGAGGTGTCATTTGAAATGATACTAAGCATTCACATTTTAGACCATAAACATGTTCACTATTACTACTATTTCCTTTATGAACTGCTGAAATGTCATTCAATCTTCTGTTATATATGTATGCATTATACATAATGTGTTATACAGTTACATATTCATTTGTTATGGTTTCTGAAAATACGCAGAATCTGAATATACAGTGTAGAAAACAACTCTAGCTAAACAAATAGATCCATGACCACCAAAGCCAAGGAATCTTGCTCTAGATTCATCACTGCTGTAAGCTTCAGGAGAAGATTTTCCTGTTTTTTGGATACTTAAGACCAGTTTACCATGACAGGAACAAGAGTTCTGCATTTTAATAAGACATTATCAGAGAGAGTTTTCTCCCAGTGTAATGCTATCAGTCTTTCATCTCCACGTGAAAGCTTACCTGCTTTCACCAAACTTGTTTAATTGCTGTTGAAAGCCCCTGTCATCAGTCAGAAGTGGTTGAAATTGTTCCTTGAATCCAAAAGTCATTGTGGGTTCTTGGAGACTGACAGGTACACAAGCACAGTTACATGAGCTGCTTAAAATGCATGTTCTGTGTCATGGGAGGGCAGAAGCCCATGAAAGGAGGGAGGGCTTGTTCTACATGGGAAAGGTCAACAACCCAGTTGCTCCTCTATCTAATATTTTCAGGCATTTGGCTTTGTAAGTAGAACAGTTTAGGACAGAGTAGCACTTGATCATTTGAGTTTAAGGTTACATTTCTGAGCTAAAAACCTACAATTATCACCACCTCAGTTTGCAACAGGCATTGCTAAGGAAGTTTTCTGTATACGTATATCATGTTATACTCTTCATTGGCCTGTGTATAATTATGTTTTTGTGTCCTTACAACTTTTGTTTCTGGTGTAATCTAGACTGTATGCATTGCACTCTCTCTTCAGTAAATAAATTAGCAATTTAGCAGTTAGCATGTGAAATGAGCGTGCTTAGACAGATGCTTAACTCACTTAGTAAAAGAGAGGCTATCTGTTGTTGGATCAGCACACAGTGCCACAATCTCCAGTCAGCAGTGTGTTCAAATTGAACGTGCTGGGGTGCTCAGGAACCAGTGCGTTGAGAAATTCTCACTGCCTTTGAGGTGGCCCCTTTCTGTGTGCTCTTTTCCAGCAGCAACCTTACATGGTTTCCTGTGTGGATATACCAGAACTTGCAGTGCCTGGGTGGATGTACTGGAACTTGCAGTGTGTGTGATCAAAGGAGCACTTGCACTCCTGAAGGCACACCATTCCTTATACCAGTTGTACCAATTAGTCCAGTAAAAGATAGAACTTTTCCACATATGGAGGAGATCCCTTACCTCTTTGAGGTAAGAGCAGCGTGCCCATAGTGCCCAGAGCATCCTGACTCAAATTTATGTCTTTGCAAGTTCTTATTGTATCAATAGAAGTGACGCACTTTGTAAAGCATGCCCTGTTTTTCTTAGCTAGGTTGCACAGGCTTTAAAAACTTCAAGGGACAATCCAGGGTTCAGTGCTGAGTTTTGTCCTCTTATGGGAAGGCAGGTACCAGCACAGTAACCAGGCAGATCCGAGCAGTCCGTGGGCCCCTGCCTGTTCCCAGAAGGGTGTTTGCACAAAGGTTTTCTTCCTAGTTTGTGCTGTGTGGAAAAAAAAAGACAGTTTTAAGAGAGTAACTATGAGACATGCACAGCTATTATGGCATTTTTTTCTCCTGTGTGGAACACATCTGGGTCTCTTCAGAGAGTTTCCATGACTGGCTCAGGCCAACACTGAGCATTTTGGCTGTGAGGTGTTGCAAATATTGCAGAAGACTGCAGTTCCTTGATAAGCTGTGCCTGTGTGGCCTACACGGAACACTTACACTGATATTAAAAATTTTATTTGCTCAATTATTTTGCAAAGCCACCTGCGAAAACATGACACTGGCGCAGAAAGAATGATGCTGAATGCCATTTTTTAAACAGTGCTGCACAGATTGTATTCCAGCCAGCTCATGTCAGCATTCCACAGGTCAGCACAAAATATCCATGTTGGTTTTGGACTGACTACATACCATGGAGCTAAACCCTGTACTGGCTTGTAATATATACAGTACTAAAAGATGGAGAGATTGAATAGGTGTGGCTGGGACAAAATATCTTGGCTCTTGGAAACTGCCACAACTGTATTTAGAGCAACTGCATGCAGAAGGGGTTTAAGAAAGTAAACGTGGTTCAAATTCTCCTTGTCAGGAACAAATTAAATCAGTATGGTAGAAGATCCAAAAAGAAATACATTTGGAAATGTTTATATGCTAAAGCTGGGAATCTGGATAATAAAGTACGAGGAACTACAATTAATAAATTATCAAGATAAATTCAACTTAATTGTCTCATCAGGTTAGACTGCTAGAGGAATCAATATGTAAGAATACTGTATAAGTTGTTTAAACAGACCAAGGGTGACAAAAGAAACTATGTGAGGGGAATTACTTTGTCTATGACCTGGTGACATATATCTGCCTAAATTAAAACTGGGAAGTGTAGGATCTTAGGAAATGCAGCACAATAAATGTTGATTATCAGGCTCAGCGGTGAGCAGAGGTGGGCAGAGGTCACCTTATAAGTCGCTGAAATTAATCTGAAGACAGCTTGAGCTACTATTGCATGTGGGGAGGCAACTGTGTAATTATAGGGAACTTCATTTGGCGTACTTGCTGAAGATTTAATTTAGGTACTGATGAAACATCAATAGAGTAGCTTTAAATACTGGATGGTAGTTGTGAAAAAAAAAAAGGTTAGAAGACCTAGAGTGGAAGAATTCTGCTTTTAGGTAGCCTGATAGATAAAAGTGAATTTATCCACTAGACTGGAAATCAGGTGCTGTCTCAGGAAAAACTGATCATGACCTGGTTACATTTAGTATGCTTGAAGAGAATATAGCCCCAAATAATATTCACACAGGCTAGTTTGAAAAGGCCGATTTACCAGAGCTAAGGACAGCTGTTAATAAAACTGAATAAGCAGATGCATGGAGGCATGAGCAAAACTGAAAGTTTTTCAAGAGCTTACTAAATGGGCAAAACATTGTTAAGACAACATGTATGGCAAAATAAGACAGAAAGCAGAAATGGACTTACTCATCTGTATAGATGTGTTTAAATAGGTATAAATTTGTCCACACATACCTATATATGGGACAGCATAGGCATACATATCTATGGACACTAGTGTGGGCATGAAAACACACAGTCCTTACATAGTTAAATAAACCGTGTTGCTGTATATTGGAAAAAATAGGCTAAAAAAGGGAGATAAATATCCATTGATATTTATATGTTATTAAGTACAGAAATTGCTAGTAATACCTAACCCAAAATCTACTCTTGACAAGCAAGTGGTGTTCTGGAAGAGTTTTAAACTTACATATGAAAAAAAATGCAGCAATGATGTGGGCCAAGCAAGAGTTGCACGTACTGAAACTGTTAATAAGAAATGTATAGATCGCTGAAACTTTCAGAAAATATTTCTGGTTTATGTTTTGAAAGAAAGAATATGGTTTGTATATATCACGTAAGGAGGATGAATTCTTTTCCAGCCCATTTGTAACTAAAATAATGTTAGACAACTCCTACTTTGAGGAACCAGCTTTAAGGCAGTAGCCCCTGTATTGCCAGCAGCTATGCATCCTATTTTTTTTCTTAAATTGGATGAGAAATTTTCTGTCCCACTGATAAGAACTTTTGATAAATTAGGGAAAATTGGAGCAATCTGCCAAGACTGAAAGCATGTTCAGGTTTTTTTTGCCAGTGCCCCAACGGCACAAACAGGATAATTCTGATAACAGCATGGCAGTCAGCCTGACCTCACTTCCAGCAAAATAATTGAGAAGCTGATATGGGAATTCAAGTATAAAGAACAGGACTATTATTAGTGGCAGCCAATGATGTTTTCATTGAATTCAGGTCTTGTCAAGTAAGCTTGACTTGCTTCTTTAATGTAAGATCACCCAGTTGCCTAAAAAAGTTACTATAGGCTTAATAGAAACCGAAAGTCTTCAGTTTGATATCCTACCATAATTTGATCAAAAGTGTAGCATTTTGCATTCTTGTTTAAGAACATGCCAAGTGGCTAAGGGCTGGTGGATCAAAGGAGCTGTTGTAAAATCACTCTAAAAAGAATTTTTTCTGTGAGATTCCAGAGCCAGATCAAGACTCAGACCTCTTCTGGCAAAGTTCACTACTTAGTCTTGCAGGAAAAATACTGATCTACTCACTGATTATGCATGGCACTAGAGAAAAGGGAATCTGAATTGCCTAAAAGAAATGGACTTCAGACTGAAAAAGTGCTTTAACATGGTCAAGTGTAAAGTTATAAACCTGGAAAGTGGGAATATGTACCATATGGGGGAGACATCTTCAGAAAAGAAACCGAGACTTTGGAAAGACTTTGGATACCTTAATGAGCAATCTTAGAATGTAGTCATAGCTCAGTGGAAGGGTAAAATGTCTGGTGTGATCCTTGATTACATGTGTAAAGGTCTGATTTTGTCTGTGTTCATCATACATATGCATATGGAGAGACTCATGGAGTAAGATCAATCACATCACAGGCAGCATTTTAAAAGGATTTTAAATTGGATGAGAGTGTAGGGAATAGCAAAAATCTTACATGAGGGCTAGCTAATACACCTGCTATAATGGTAGGTCTCTACCACAGCCTTTTTGTTCCATATGAAAAGTAGATGAGGGTATTAGTACAAATATAACACATGCAGAGATACAGATACCAGCTCTTTCATCTTCCCAGGAAATGAATAACATGAATTGATGACAATAATCTGAGGCAGTGTCATCACATTAGCAATAAATCATCCATGTGTTTTTCTGTGTATGCACAACTAATTCCCAGAATAAGACACCAAAGAGACCAGTGGACTTCCCCACCTTTTGGTTCTTCAGGCCATTAGTGGAATGCTTTTCTAGAAAGATTCCTTATAGGCTTAAACCCAGGCAGCGTGTTCCACAAAGGGACAGAGCATGGGATGTGCAGCTTGTGACATGCAAGGAGTCAGACAAGATGACCTCCATCTCTGAACAAATATTGAACTCTTCAGGTATAAACCTGGGTGTAAAACTTAATTGAAGAGTGGACTGAGCACACTATGTATTTGTACATGCTTTAAGTACAGAAATTTCACCCCACCTTAAAACATTTATTTTACTGTGTGTAGCAAAGTAAGGGAGAATTAGTGAGATGCTCTTTATGCCAGAGACTTTGTTGGTAATTAGGAGCAAATCACTTAATTTGTGTGTCTTAATTCGCCCACTTCTAGAGAATGAATCCCAGCTTTCCTCAGTTCCTCTCTTCAAGCTGGAAAGGCCTCTGAGAGGAACTGCACAAATCTATTCTTCAAAAAAAGACACAGTCTGAAAACTCAGGTAGGGCACAGGAGTGATGTTTCAAATACATCAGAGAGCTTTTACCCTCCTGAAGGTAGTCATGTTACCTTGGTCAGCAATCCATCTGTACTGTAAACCTTGATGAGATAAATATAATTGTTCTAGGGTTGGTTATGTAATGAGCTTGCTTTGCAATTTAACTAATAAATGTGTTGAGAGACCAGACTAATCTTTTAACTTCAAGAGTTTCTCCCAATGGAAAACATACAGTGCCTACCTATCTGTAATAGTATCTCCTCCCTACAGCCAGAGTGATTTGGCCACTTGAATGTTTGTTTTGCTTATGTATGTAAAGCTCATGTGTTCACAGATTTTTTTCTGTTGGAGGTGGAAGGACCCCAAGATTCACTTGAGATTTTACAGCTGGGTCTGTGGGCTTTCCAAGTCAAGGCCATTCCTGAGGGATGCCATACAGGCTCTTTTGTGGGAGGATTTTAGTTGCTGGTATGGTACAAGTTGCTGTTCAGGGATTTTTCCCAATAGGGCTATATTTAATCCTGTGCTCTTTAAGTCTCTGAAAGCAGTCCATTTCAGAAAAATAGTAGTCTGGTACTATTGTTGGTTCATTAATTGAGGACAAGATATTATTTTTATCTTGGGATTTTAATTTCTTCATTATGCTCCTGCTCTCCTTCTCAAGAGCCATCCAGCAAATGCTTACGACGAATGAAACATGACTTCCCAGAATAAAATACACTTTTGTAAGAGCTTTGCCAACTGTAAATTATACCGAGTGGGTCAATTTTGGAAGTCAACATCTTATTTAAACTGTCACGCTGTACAGAATTGCTACTTATTATTGGTGATTAATGACTGCAGAGTCTAGACTGATTTCCAAGCAGACTGTCAGTGGCACTCAGTAGTCAGAGTCCATAGTACAAGCGCTTGGCAAACCTTTTGTTTTGTGGTGCAATTCAGGTTGTTCTATTTCCACAAAGAGGAGACAAGAGAGGAAACTGATATGAAAATGCTGGCCTGTATGCTGGAGTTGTGTCTACACCTGATTATTCCCCTCCTTGAGTTTGTTCCAATTCTCTAGCATGTCTCTACGAGCCGTATAAGCTGAGAGATCTCCATGCAATCCCATGGGAGAACACTGAATGTTTATGCCAGATGTGCATGTAACCTGCTGTTTGGAGGTCAGGAGAGACAGTTTCCTCTGGGGGACTCCAAACTTCTCTTGTCTCACCTGTCCCCACCACTCTGAGTTGTGACCCACAGCTCTTGATGCTCCTTTCCTGGCATCATTCCTTCTCACTGCTCCTCCACAGAGTCAGATGGCCAGCCAGGTCTACCTGTCCCCTTTGTCCTGGTCCCCATCCCACTGTCCATCCATGGGGGTCAGGGACAAGGATGTATTTTACCATTGTGGGTACATCGTAGAAATCCACAGGAATCTCTAGTGCTGTTGAGTACTTGAAAGAGAAAGTATGGCTCAGTCCCCTGCCAGAGCTGTGTGGACAGGAATGTAACATGCACTGGAGAGAGCTCTTTTATTTCTTTTTTTTAAGTAGTGTGCTGCCTGGCCTGGACCAGGGACTGGGAGAGAGTGGTCAGCAGCAGGCAAAGAGCTGACCTGACCCCTGCCTCTTCTGCTCTGGTTTCAAGGGCCTTCACAGGAGGATGTACAGGCCTCTGCAGGACACACTGATCTTTTCAACCTAACATAGATAGCATCCAATACGATACTATCAACTAACATTGATTACTACAGTTTCCCCTAATATGACATAACTAATATTTTAACTTAGCTTGTACAGTGTGTCCTAACAATCCTTTCCATGTGTGCTAAAATCACTTAGTTGAAGTAAGTAAATGAGTACAATAGAGTTTATGGCATGTTGTCCTCCTGGAAATAATTTCAGCAGTAGTGAAGTACAGAATATCTGCAACTTGAAATGTCTGTCCTTATACCTGTATTTGCATAGCTTGAGATACATCTACACACTTATTTTAACATTAAATAGCTAAATAAGGAATTATTTTGCCTCCCCTGTATGAATTTATACCAGGAAATTAGAAGTTTATCAAACAGGTGTCAATATAACAGTCAAATCTGTCATATCCTGCTGTCATTTTGGTGGAAATTAATGAACTATAGTAGGGAAATGCTCTCAGTTTTTGGGGGTTTTTTTATGTTTGTAAAGAAAATCTGCTGTAGGCAAAGGAATGGACTGATAAATGTTACAGTACACAGGCTGTAGTTTAAAGGAGGTTCTTCTATGTTCTTTCCCTGGAGATGGCGTACAGGTTCAGCTAGGATCTTCCAGCAACAGGTACCAAAGAGCTCACCGGTAACTTGGTTCAGAGCCAATAAATAACTCACTTTCTAGGAAAATAGTTTGCCTAGTATGTATAAAAAAGTATAAATGCCATTCCAGAGTGAAGAATTTGGACAGGAATGAGTGCTCAAGACGGCTGTCTGTGTGAGGAGGAGAGCAGAGAGCCTTTTGTCTGAGCAGAGACTTACAGAGTTTGAGTGGAAAGGAAAACAGGAAAGCATATCATGAGATAGGAAAGGCAATTTAAGCAATTCAGTAACATTAGCGTGAGAACAAATGAGTTTGAGCTGGCCCTTAGTTTGGAAACTTAGAACAGCCTCCCAGCAGTGGGAGGGAGAGCAAACTTGGCTAGTTGTTAGGATGAAAATTAAGTCTGTAACTGAGTGTCTGATGTGGTCACCTATGACAACAGGGCTCTGGACTTCCTGATCTAGGGCAAGCAGCCTCAGAGAGACCTCACATGTGAGAAGGGATTTATACACAAGCTTTGCTCTATGGGGATGTATTTGATAATGTTTAAGCTTCTGTAGCTTAAGCAGTTTCAAAAAGTACATTTCATATGCATAGTTCAATTTTGCAGATGACTGACGCATGAGGCTTGCATATCTGGCCTTGTGACTGCCATGGACATCTGGTCCCGTGCACGCTGTGTCTCTGTGTACTGCACCCATCCTGGGGGAAGAGCAGCAGCTGCACAGTGCCCCAGATCCAGCACAGCATCCTGGGTTTTGGACAATTGTACACTGAGTACTGGCCAGCTGGCTTGGCAGGAACCCATCCCTGGTTTTCTTGAGCAACTTGGAGCTGAGGTGCTATGTCGTCAGGGCAAAAAGGCAAACAATACTGCAAAGAAGCATCCCTCCAGCTAAGGGTATGACTGTCACACTTGCTGGTAGGACTTGACATATCCCTTGATGGTTTCCTAAAATAAATATTTAACAAGGGATTTTATAGTCACAAATAGCAAGCATGATTTTAAAATGTTTGAAGGGAAACAAACTTGCATAAGGATGAATTGGAGGCCAAGACCTGGTAGCCATAGATGTTTATATCAAAGGTTGGGGATTTCCTCCCGCCTGTTTTCAGCATATACTGCAGTTGCTTGGTTCAAGTCCATCTCCAAAGCTGTCTTACTTCCTGAGTAACACTTCCTTCCTTAGGAGCAAATGCTTAAGACAGTTGAAGTCGTTGCACTTGTTAGTGGTTCATGCAGATGGAAGATGAGAGTTTCTTTTACTCTATTGGAAATATTTTTGGAAAAAAATATCTATTTTGCTGCTGCTGGTTTTGCTATTAACATTCACTCTCAGCTATTCCAGCAGCATGACACCTTATTTACAGTACAACATTTTATTCCCTTCTTGGGTGCTTTTTAAACTGAAAATTACTGGGTAAGAGGGTTTAATGCAGTCTTAATTTTGCAATGTTCAGAAAATTGACAGAGCTTGTATTTTCAGACAGCTGATTCTGGAGTTTACAAATTGCTCTTATGTGGTTCAAGTGCTCACCACCAAGTATACAGGAACAAGGTGAAGGTTCAGATTCCAAACTATCAGTTCTTGATTAGAACTTGTGGACTTCATCTTCCTTTGCAAAGGGGAAAGCCAATATGAATGCTCTGTCTGAAGGAATTTTTAGGATGGTCCACTTGTATTTGTTAAATCTGAGCCATGTTGATTGTCAGGTTAAAAGAAGAAAAGAAATGCAAGAAAGAACCTGACTGGAAATGAACTTTGGTATATGCCGGAAAGAAAACTAACAGCTTCAAATTACACTATTGTATGAGCAGCCTGTGCATGCTTATCTGCCTGCTGGAGACATGACTGGGAGGGTGTGGTCTTTTAAACCTTAAATTGTTCAGGTCTATGCAATTCAGCTTTTCTGTACCTTCTGTCATGCCATAGGCTCTGCCGTCTGACACGGGCACCGGCCGCCGTGGGCCTGCAGCCAGGGGGTGAGTGCAGGCCCTGCCCAGCCGCGCCAGCCCCAGCCTGGGGATTTTACACCTGCTCCACTCTGCCAGCAGTGGATGAGAGACCCAGCAAAGCCACACACGTGAGTTGAAAGACTTGCATCTTTCTTTGTGCTGTTCCTACTTTTCCCCTTGAGTTTGGCGTGAGTGGTTCCAGAGGAGCAAAGGCAGAAAAAATGCTCTGGTAAACAAACCAGCTCTGTTTAGCAGCAAGGGAGCAGGCCCAAACCTCAGCCTGCACACTCTAGAGTGCCGTTCAACCAGGCAGTGACAAATACCTGCTGTGTCTGTCATTAGTGTTTCAGCTTCCTCATAACCTAACGTAGAGCTTGTTTTCAAATCTAATGGAAAAGGCTATATAGCATACCTGTAGGCTGCTGTGCTTCTTGGTAGGCAGTGTTAAAATACTGCTTACATACATACACGCTGGTATGCAAAAACACTAGTTCATAACCTTTTTGTTAGCTAGATGTGCTTGGGTTCCTGTCTTCCCCATTGCTAAGAAGGTCCATTTCTGCAGTAAAGTGTGTTGAAATCCGAACGATTCTTTGTGGAGAGGTGCCATTTGTACTGCAGCTGCTTTAGCCCAGTGCTTTATTAATCCTCTGGAAACCCATTTCTTCCCCTCCCCCAGGTTAAAACCCACAAAGTCTCGCTGCAGCTGTAGGAGGTAAATTGAGGCTACTGCTGTATTCATCACTGCTGTATTTTCCTGCTTGATTTTATGCATATAACTGCAGCTGAGTTGAGGAAAGAAAGAGAACTCGATTTAGTTTTTATCTTTAGCTCATATTTTTCACACTTAACCTTACACTCCATCCTTTACTCAAAACATCTTGTAATTCCATACAGGTATATGCAGCAGTTGCAAACTTGTGAATATATATGAATAGGCATAACTTCTTATAAGTTTTATTTCTATCCATAAGACTGATTGTTCATGTGAGAACATGCATATTCACAGTGCCAACACAGAACCCAGAACAGCAATGAGGATACGTGGACATCCTCACTCACCAAAATTTATACTTAGTGTACTCAGTAGACAAGAGATCCAAGTGAATAAATCAGAAGGACTTATTCACATAGTTTAAACTTAATGTTTAGGGTTTTTTTTAATGACCAGGGATGGACTGCTTGCATCAAGCTCTCAGCCACTTTTACATCTGCCAAGGAAAACCACAAAAACCAGAAAAGGTGCATATTAGACTTGTATGTCATGCTTTTCTATGATAACTAGGAAAGGGTTCCTTCAACAGCAGGAAAAGCAAGATAACCTTAGGTGACTGTACTGGGCACTTTGCAAGGCACATGTTTTCCCAGTCTTTTGTAGAAATGGAGCTTCCACTGCCCAAAACACTTTTCATTTGCTCATTCAGGTTCATGCAGACCAACATCATGGCAGTTCCATCACTTCATTGAAACAGCAGTGTCTCTTATCTGCTGTTGTTGGAAAAGAACAAATGCTGATCTGCAAATAAAAGCCAGAAATAACTGCCAGGAATTTGGAAAGCTGCTGGTGGTGTGAGGAGTTGTATCCTCAATACTCCCATCTACTTTCCTAAGACTGAAAGTTCCTCAAAAGAAGCGATCTGTTAGTAATTTGTAATTTAATTCTTCCACCCCAAACCTCAGAGCCCATGTGTATTTTCCAAAGATATAAATTGAATCAATCTGGGAAAGCTTGTCTCATCATTGTCTTATCCTTGTCCCCTGAAAATACCCTCCCACTGCTAATTTCTCTTTCTTGTTTGTGGTCCTGTAGAAGTGTCCTCCCCTTTGCTCACATGGGCTCTGCTTTCATAAGGGTATTCCAAGCCCATGTGTTTGAATATTAACTGCATCAGGAGTTTGTTGTAGCATAGACTTGGAAAGAGGAATGTTCCTGGCTCTTAGTTGTGATCATCTACTAGAAAAGAAAATTGAATTGTCTTTTGGAAGAAGTTTGAAGCTGCTGGCATCTTCCCCTAACATAGCTTTTCTATAGTAAAATGGAAATAAATTTTGCACGCAGGATGAGATGATAGATTAGCTTCATTTCACTGCAAACCAGGAAATCAAGCAGCATTGTTTCCAGAAGGAAGGTAAATTAATACAGGCTTTCAAATATAGAGAGTCTCCTCCAGGCTGCCGGAGGGAAGCAGTCCAGTGTTTCTGGAGTTGTCAGCCCTGTCAACTGGGCTGGGTGCTGCCACCTGGCTCCTCTCACTGCCGGGGCAGATGGAGGGCTGTGGCTGATTTTGAGGGTATCTGTGGCCAGAGCCTTTTGAGGAGGTAGTGAGACCCCTCTCTTGTTAAAATGGCCAGACACTGGTGTCCTGCAGTGCTGCAGCACTTGTGTGCAGTGCATGTCCAGTTCTTGTGCAGAAATTAGGAGCTGGGATGGACAAATATGCAGTTGATCTTTCCAAAGCTTTCTCTAAAGGCTCAACCTGAATCTGCAAAAGCAATCATTACCTAAATCATAGGATTCAAAGGGATTCAGCACAGAAGACAAACTTTCACCTTCAATACATGTTCAGTCAATGGTTAGTTGGCAGTTCCTGTTGTGTACAACTGCTTCCCACTGTGTACTCTTCCCATCCCTCTAAGTAAAAATCAACTGCTCCTTTACAAGGAGCTAAGCACGCAAACTTCCTACCTGTCTAGCTGCTCCTGGTAACCCTTTCATTGATCCTCCAGTTTCACTTTAATACATCTGCAACATTCTTACTGAAACAAAAAATCATAATAAAATAAAAGGGTCTTATGTGCCAGTAATTTATCATTAAGGAATGCTTCCTATTTTTTTCTGTCTGGATTGCTAAATCTTTTAGAAAAAATGGCTTGTTTGAAAGCAGATACATTTTGATTGATTCTGGATATAATTCCTGTCTACTTTTTACTTGTCTTTTCCCTAGTCTTTTGATTTGGATGCTTACAGATACATAGTATAGATTGTGTTGAAATGCTGATGTTAAAAAAGTATGGGTCATGCTATTATCTTATTTTATTTTCTACTACAAAGCTGATTTTGTACTATATATTTAACAGTATCAGTTCTCACAGGATTTTTCAAGTAGAACCCATTGCTGGAAAGTATAGCTTTGGGTTCTCATAGTTTCAGTCTGAGAACTCATCTAATCATGCTACTGCTATTTAAAAGAATATCTCAGTTTAGAGCCAGTCGGAAAGGGTCTGAGGCACTGAAATAAATATGGCTTGTAGGAGGAATTTCAAAGAATTTAAAAATCCCCTTGCCTGCCTGCAAACAGCAGATGACACCTGACTGTGAGAAAGGATGCAGGAAGCAGGACAGTTTGAGCATGTAATTCCTAATTGGTTTCTCATCACGGGACTAAACAGCACACAATTGCTCTGCACACCCACAGAACTGGTTCTGGAGGCAGATATTAATTCAGCCCCAGACTAAACTATATTTCCCGGGCTGGTGTCACTCGCGTGTCCTGGCTGACAAAACCTTAGTAAGCCTCTTGTTGTGAAGGGGAATATTACAAGGCCATCAGCAGCACATGCATGTTAATTAGCAATGGGCTTTGGGGGAGTTCCCATGAAGCCCAATTAAAGCAGTGATTAATCAAGTCCAGTGAGTAGTACCATACTCAGGGATGTTGTTTCCCAGCATTGAGCGGGTGAAGGCAGAACCAGGCTCTACAGGATGTGTTTTGGTGGCTGAGGGCTTGGTCACTAGAATAAACAAAATTTACTTGTTGAGACTTTTGTTGCACAGGGAGCTTAGTCATTGTCCTGCTACAAGAAAAAAAAAAAAAAAGGTGTCCTGGAACAGAAACTATTGCACAGCCTCATCTAGAGAGATCTGCTTCTGCTCCTGCATGAATACTTTAGGTTTACCCAGTCCTTTCCATTTTAAACAGAGTTATAAGCTCTACTGCACACCTAACTCCCAAACAAGCAACAGGGACTATCAGCAGATATAAATGGGCACTGTAAGCACTACTTTGTAAGGGACGTCTGTTTCAAGAGCCAAAATGTAACTTGTGTTAGGCCCAGAAAACTGATAGTCAGACCAATAATACATTTTTCTTAAATGCAAAATTCAGTACTCAGCATTACAAAAAATTTGTAAGGCCATCAGAATTTCTTCCCCTTGCCCACTGAAATTTCTGTTTATGGCTGTGTGTTGTGTGTTTGCCCATTTTTTGGAGGCTGCCCCTAGGCTGTACCATTCCCCTAAGCTGTTGAAATTTACCTGCTGACTACCTTACCGGAGCTTTTGCTCTTTTTTTTCCAGGGTCTTGAAAAGGACTGGGCCCCAGCAGCTGACCCTGGGACTGAGTGACAGGGAATGCTTTCAGAGTGTATTATTTTAAACAGGAGAGTGTCACTGCACTGTGCAGTTCTTCAATGGGGACTGTTTTTTCTGCTTAGGATTTGTTTATTCAGTCATTTTTGTGGATCCAAGTGGCAGGAGGAGGGAGGAGTAAGATATAAGTATAATTTAAGTTATAGACATGTATAGACCTAAAATTTAAATTGTATATAGTAATATTTAATATCTAATATTTAATAATAATTTTCATTATTTTATTATGTATATTGTAATAATTACATCTAAATCATAGTATGAGAGTTAGATGCAACATAAATAAACTTGAGATACAGATGATTAAATCCTTGCTCCACTGAATTTGCTTAATTTTTCCTTTGAGTGCAATGGGCCAGAGGTTTTAACCCAAGCATTTGCTTCTTTTGTATAGACAAGTTACTCTCGTGAGCCAACTGCTGCAAGTTTCTGCCATCCCCCCCCTCAGGTGCACGTCTGTAAAGCAGAGGATGCAATCCTGGAAGTCAGGAGTTTATGAGGGCTTTCCCTCAGATCAGGTCTAAGAGCATCTCTGTGGTCATCTTGCTGCACAGAATCTTCACGGAATGCTATCACATGCTGCACAGAATCTTCACGGAATGCTATCACATTCCTGTGACAGAATCTGGGCACTGGACCCACTGGCATGGGAGCAGCCAGCTGCCCCTTCCCCTGCTCACCTAACCAAGTAGGTGCTTCTAACCATGTGGGTTGCTTCTAAAAAAAAGGTCCCCACAGGGTGTTGTGAGAACTCATTAAGTAGTTTGCCAAGTATTAAGAAACTCCTGGATCAGAGAAGCAGTTGTAAAGGCACAGTGTAATTAAAGCACAGTTTGCTTTATTATGTGTTATTAGCAGGGTTGGTTATCCATCACATGTTCCTCACTTTGTAGTTATTAAATGTTATCTCGTGGTCGCATGAGAGAAGATGCTGTGTGGTCTGAGGGTGGCAGGTACCATGGCTTTGGGAGCCAGGTTGAGGTGTAAGGTTTCAGTGTCCTGAGGGGAAGAAGTCCTACACTTCTCTTTTGCCCTCTCTTCGTCAGCTCTTCCATCCCCTGGCACTGGGAGGGCAGAGAAGCAGCATCACCCCCCTTCCCTGCTGACCCACTTGGAGTCCTGGGAGAGGATTGCAAAAACAGATTAAGATTTACTGTGTATCTGTTAAAATACACAGTAAATGAAGTTAAGATTTTCACAATCCCATGCAATTTACTCTGCCTATTGTATTGTTATTTTAAAGTTAAGTAGGGCAACCTGCACAGAGAACACGTGGTCTGCAGTTCCCATTGCAGAGACACAGCAGGCACACCTGCAGCAAGGACCAGGGATGCTCTCCCTCATGCAGCTTGCATGTCATACCCGTTCCCAGCTTACCAGCATCTTAGAAGGCAGCTGGAACATATGGTTGTCCAGGCACAAAAATAGAGTTCTATCATCTGCTCAAATGGCTGAAAGCAAGCCTGTGGTATTTGTGAGGCTACCCGACTTGGCAAAGTCAGACGGAGCAATCAGCCAAATCGGAGTGGTAGCTCACCTTTAGTTACATAACTAGCCATGTAATTTTATAATTTAGAATGTGAAATGCCTATGGCATTTATTATGTCAATTAGGATGAGCATATGTTTAAGAAGCCCTTGAGGAGTCAATCATAATTGCTCACATAGCCTTGCTTCGACCACATGATTGACTTCCTTTGAGCAGGTAGGCTGTGTGCCTTTGGGAAGCAGTTACCCATAGCCTGTCCATTTTGCTACAGCTCATCTTTGCACTTGGAGTCTGAGCTTGTACTTCCGTTGGTCCAAGTCTGGGTTTACTAAGCTTTGGAAAAAGTAAGAAACAGAAGTTACTACCTTAACTATCAGTGTTTGACAACTACAGGCATGCCAGCAACAAGTCTTCTTGGAAGTACTGCTTTCTACTAAGGTGAGTTCATTCCTAGGACATTTTCCTTATAGTAAGGAATACTCAACCTGATGGATATGTACTGTCTTACTAAGATCTTCTCTTCACTCAGATCTTGTCCAGCTGTTCCTAATATTGTCAGTACTTCTGGGCTGATTTTTTTTTTTTTCATTTTAACATGCTGAGTAAAGTTTTGTATCCATGAAATCATCAGAAAGAGCAATCCAGGTTTGCGTGGGCATGTGAGAGACAGACAAAACAGCAGAATATATTTCCATACATTCCTAACAGGCATTTCAGATGCATAATTCCACAACAAAAAGCTTTTTCCAACATCGGTTTATTCTGTAAATTCCAGCATGAGCCACAGAGAAACTAATTTCTTTCAAACAGTCTGGTTCTGGTTTTAGAAGTTATTTTGTGTGCAGGCACAGTACGACATGGCTGTTGGATCTCACAGCTTGAGCTACAACATAAAAAGTTGGGGTTATTCACCTACTGTACTGTACCATCAGATTTTTCTATTCACTTGGAAATGCTTTTCATCACTAAAGGCTCTGGAAAGTACTTTGATTGTTATAAGCTCTGAGAAGGACTTTTTGACTAATAATAACTTTGAAAAACCAGCTATCTTAAAACCGGGGCCAGGCAGAGGAGAGGTTTTGGAGCTCCTGTTTGTTGTCTCCGAGACATTCTGTACTGATGTGCTGAACTTTTAAATACAATTATTTTCCTTTAAGAGCCAGTTCTAACAGTCTTTCTGACAGTCTTTCCTATGATCTTAAAACTCAAACCGAATTCTTACCTACTAAATTGGTATCTCCGGGATCTGCAACTCTCCTCCCCCCACTGTCTTTTTTACCTAGAGGTATGCAACTTGCCTCTGCCCATAACAAATTTCCATCTAGTTAACCATCAGGCAGAAAGAAAATGTGATTCTTCTTTAAAAATAAGTGGAAAGGTGGGGAAAAAAAGAGAGAGTAGGATATACATAGGAGGAATTCTGGTCAGAAGGCATGATAATAAGATTTTGGGCACCTAAGTATTTTATAACCTTCCTTAAAACAAAGTTTCAAGTCTAGGCAAACTGACTCACCCCTTCGGCCTTTAGTGCAGCTATGACAAGATTGATGCAAATTATTACATTATATTTTATAGCCAGGTCTTTGAAATGTGAATCACTGTCGTTTTAAATCAAAAATACTGGATACTACATATTATTAAAGTGCCAATCACTCTATGATGTTTTCCACAACTGTTGTGTAGTACCACCTTGAACAGTAAATTCAGTGTAATCTATAAAAACTTCAGCTGGAGAGAAGTAGTTGGTACAAACCACAGTAACAGGAAACCTGGGAGGCTGCTACCAGGGAAGACAGTTTGATGAAAGGTAGGAAGTTAAAACAGTCAACATTTTACTAAAGGCAAATAGTTTTCTAAAAGCATTCAACCCCATACTTTATTATAAAACCCTGAATATGAAATGAGTGATGTGATCTTGCAACCCAGATTCTGGCAGGAGCTGTAAGGTCACAGCTAACCCTGCATAACCAGGGGGCTGTGTGCTTTTGCTTTAGAGGGTGAAGGAGGACCTCTGCTCCACCCTAGCCATGAGCCACTCTTCTGCCCAGTGTGGGTGAGCCACTAGATGGGGACAATGCCCACGTCTCCTAACTCCCCAGTCAGTGGCAGCTGGGCTGAGGCCTCATTAAAGATCTAATTCTGTAACTGTGAAAGCTGCTGAGCCTCCTAGAATTTGATGTGGATATTTTTTAACATGAACAGGCAAGACGACAGTCTCCAATCCCTCAGCAAAGAAACTGGTTATCAAGCAAGGCAGGTATTGGCTGCAGCATGCTCACAGCTAGCGTGGTGAAAGGAAGGCCAGGTAAAAGCATCTCTGGAAGAATAAGGATCTCCTACCCTCACCTGGCAGCTATGAATGCTGCTGTGGCAGAGCGGTTTCCTTACACGCCTGGAGACCGGCCCCTTTGGCCATTTGTGCCTTCCTGACCCACATAAACGGATGGCTGTTGAGTCACTCAGCGATGCACATTTGTAGGAGATAACAACCCTTGCTAGGACTGGGGGAAGGGTGCAGGATGACTTTGCTATCATAATTTAGCTAAGAAGAGCACTACCAAGCCATACTACTTCAGAACTACTGAAGCTAAATCCCTCTTACTGTTCTGTAGCTCGTCTGTTTTGTTCCTCTGTTTTCCAGTGATGCCTGCTCACTAGCTTATCTTTCTCTATTTGTGATTTAAGCTGGTAGCTGCTCCTCCAGGCTCCACCTGGCCTTTAGGCATCTGTTCTATTCTTTCTCTGATAGCCACTTCCTCAATATCTTTCATCACTTAATTATTTTTCTTTTAGCTTTTGTTACTCATTTTTTGCTACCTGAAGTTTCTCCCATTTTGTGACGTGCTACTTCCAAGTGCAGCCTCCTGAACCGCTGGGTTAATATTTGATGGTAGCTGGGCAGAGGCAGAGGAGTTCTGCCACTCTGCTTGACAAGCCCTCTTCTTGTGACACTGCTGCCAATGTAACTGTGGTGGTAAGTCAGTATTTAAGCTTAAGACTGGTTAAATGTTTCACTGGGATGGGATAGCTGTGGGCTTGTTATTGCAAGGAAATGAAAGGCATTCTCTCTACCTATCCTTTGTGTTTACTGTCCAGGGGTTTTGTGTGTGTTTGTTCTGTTATTCTCTTAGTGCTTCTGGTGGCTGCAAATTCCTAAGCAGTGAAGACAGTAAGATGCAAACTCCTTCAAATCAGTGCAGCCTGTTAGGTAACTTTTTAAAAAACTTGTTATCATGATAGTGGTTTTCACTGTGGTCATAGCCCTGGGGTTATTTTATGCCCTGATGTGACCATTGTCATTACAGCTTGTGGCTGAAAACTTGGCAGTATGGATATCCAGATAACAATGTTCTTCCTTCAACATTTGCACTGTATTCTTGTGCTTGTCTCTGCCTTGGACTGAAGCTTGGTTCACCACGGTGTCACAACACCGTGACATTCTGACAAATCAGTACTTTATTTTTCCTTTATCCAGGCCAATCTAGATGCTAGGTGCTGTAAAACTATGCTAAGTCTGGGATCTGAGTTGTTGAAAACTTCCTGCACAGCAGGGAAGTGGCAAATGCTGATGGTGTCTGCTTTAGATGGCACCACTACCTCCCCTGAAAGCTTTTCCTGCCAATCATCCTCCTGCCAATCATCTTTGCAAGACCACCCTCTGTCAATATGGCTGTGACTACAAGAAGCTGAGGCTACCAGTGGTGGCCGACACCAGCTCAAATGGACATAGGATTCCTCCCCTCTGTTTTCCCATCTCTTCCTCCCTCAAGGACGGGACTTGAAGAATAGAGGTTCAGCCAGGAAATTATTACCTTTCCTATTTCACTGTGGTTTACCATCTACCTGTGCAGGTTTTCCTTCTCAAAGTGGGTTGGTTTTGGTGGGTTTTTTTTTTTTTTTTAATTCATAGGTAATGAAAGGAGTAGAAATATGCACTAGTAATCAATAGGTCAAATTTAGATCCCTTCTCTTCTACAATGTAAAAGAAGAATGAAGACTTCAAGCTTCCTAAAAGGACATGATACTAATTATGTAGTTCCTATATGACAGCACATAAATGTTATAAATATGAATGACTGCAAACATTGCAAAGATGATTTGCCTCTAACTGAGTCTGTGTAACAGGTCCATCACATGCCCTCCATTCTAACTCTTTTGGTGGTATAATCACTTCCCAAAGATGGCAATCATTCCATTGCTTGATAAAGCCAGCAGTTTATGAAAGTTCATGGGTGAATGTAGACCAGGTTAGCCAGAAGGGGCTGAGATTTATTTTCCCCAGAATTTATATTATTATGTAATCAAAATTTTCTAAGTAATAGACATCATAGGACTTGAATTTCAAATTCTAAAAATTCAGTGCCCATTACTTATAAATGTGGATAATTTTGTTTCCCTGTATTGTAGCAGGTATTTGTCATTTATCTAAACCTAGTAAAATTCAGGTACAGCTCCCCGCATGTGCTCTTTTCCACTACATTGCACTATTAGTATGTCAGATTGATAAATAATATCTGTAACATGGCCAGTTTGACAGTCACACTGCCTCCTTCTCTCATCATTTTTGCTGCAGCAGAACATTGCCTTAGGGCAGTGATGCCTCTTTCTCTGTTGCCATTGCAAAAATAATTGCAGTAGCTTTGGAGCTGTAGTATGGTTTGTAGCTGTACCTAATTTTCATCAGGGGTCTTGCTGTGTTGTACATGTGGAACTGGAGGAGAGGTACTTTCAGCGTTAGGGCATGAGGTTGGGAAGGGGAAACTCAGATGCCCTTGTTCCTGTTCCTGGGGGCTGCTCTTTCCTCAGAGCAGGCCTTTGGCTGATGGGAGCTGTGTGTTGGGTCTCCTGCCAGCAAGCAAGAGCTCTGTCCTTGAGAACATCCATGAGGCAACAAAATGCTGGAGTTGGCTGTATTCTGATGTGTGGTGCATGGGGCAAGCACCCACATGGATGTACCTGTGTGTGGTGTTACAAGAGCACATGGCGGGGGAATGGACAAACAGCACAATGTTTCCCCAGGTGCAAGGCATATCTGAAAATGTAAGAGAAAACAAAGTTCATAGCACAGTGCTATTTTTGTCATGTTGTATTGGTTTCTAATTAATTTTACGTTTATTTTAAGAATCATTCAAGTTCACAAGCCATGTGTCACCATTTTTGCAAGCAGTCTTGTTGACTCGAGATGGGCTCCCTCCATGAATGAGGGATGTGGAGAGCAGCTGGACACCCGCTCACAGCTACCCCACTTCATCTAGAAGTTATCCAAGAGGTTCCTACAGGAGCCACTCACAGTGCTCAAATAGTCTCCACCACAGCTCCTGATAATTTTTTATTTCTTTTTTTTTTTTTTGCTGTGTATCACCTTAGTAGAATTAAATAATAATTCCTATATTAAGATAACAGGTGGAGCTGTTATCTACACTATGGAGAGATGTTTGTTTCTTCACAAATAGCTTTTCATAAGGCTCTGGTGAATATTTTTACAAAAGAAAAACATTTGACCCAGTTTGGCATATTTTAAATATTTGCAAGGGTTCTAACAGGCAATGATTTTAATTCCAGTGAATCTATTGCTAATCAGGAGACAGAGCTTATGCAGAACTCTCTCTTGCAAGCAAAAACCGGCACTTAACATAATTGCTTCATAAGAATAGGATCTAGCAAAACATTGAAGAGAATGTTTGACATTTAAACATCTGGTTAGTGTTAGTGGGGCTATTATTTTACCTTCATGTCAGAAAAACCTGTCATGTTAAAGTTTAATTTCTCAGGTTTAGAGTCCATGAGCTTTGCATAAAAATAAGGGTTTATTTATATGAAAATATGCTCTGTCATAGTCAGATTTTTCTTATTATTCTTTCCCTCATTTGCCCCCAGACATGGGTGTCTGAGGCTGACACATTGTCTCAGCAAATTAAGTCAAGCTGAAAGCAAGGGTACAGTGTTAAGGCAGAGCAGCAAATAAGATTTACATTTTCAAGCAAGAGCAGTAATTAGGCCATTGCATATTTTATAACTTCATGTTTATTTTCCGAGTGGTATATCAAAATAAGCATAGAAGTAATGAGACATAAGTGCTTCAACAAGCAGTTGGGGTTCATCAAGTAAAAACTACAAATTACTCTTCGGTTTTGCTGCCACCCACAGAGTTTACATCTTTAAAATACCAGCAGGCAGGTGTTGTGGCCAGAGCTAATTGGGTGTAGTTAGGGACATAGTGGGTTTCTGTATTAAAAATTATAAAGGGAATAGGTCTTCTTTCAAGCAGTACACTACTTACCATTGTGCTGCGGACTTCACTTCAGTATGTAAGCTGTTTGGTTCTTTACAGAGCAAATGAAGTTTTGAACTGATTATGCTGGTGCAGATGGTTATAACTGCTTGACTGCAGGCAGGCAAATTAATTGGCTTTGAATGCAGGGGTCCAGGTCCATTGCTGCTGTAGTACGAGAATGGTCTACAGAGGCCCAAGCTCTAAATTCTCATGACCCAAATTATCCTCCCTCTGGATACAATACAGTGTTTGTATGCTTGTGTGTATTAGATGAAGCTGCTGCTCTCCCTTGCTGTGCTGAACAGGCAACTTGGCCATCAGCCTTTATTCTTACCTGTATTTCTGCACACAGCCTTGCAGTGTTTGCCCACACATAATACTACTTTCCTGGCAGAAGTAATGTGGCCACAAAATCATCTGACTGGAACTGCAATTGTATGCTAATTTAAGGTTTTCAACCATTAAATGCCTGTAGGTATTTCTCCCTACCTTGATATCTTTCTTTACAATTACAGTATCTGTGTAAATCAAGCTAGATTGATGAGAAAATAAGTCCCTGGGGTTAGTTCTCTCTTTTTCCTGCCACTTTCTTTGCTTTACTCTCCCATCCCAAAGACACAATCCTTTCCTAATACCTGATGCAGTACTTCATATCCAGGTACATAATGCAAGTATGGTAAGAAAACACAACCCAGAACATAATCCTTCCGCTTTCCTCCCCACAGATCTGATGGAGCACAAGCCTTGCCACGGCTCTCACGAATAGAAGACGGGTTGGGTATTCCCACCTGCCCCCTTTTGAGTTGCAACAATTCTGATTATGAGCCAGAAAGAAGAAGAAATGGAGGATAGCTCCCCACCACTCTGTGTCACCTGCGGCCAAGCGCATTTACCGGAAGAAAACCACTTGTACAGCTACACCGAAGAAGTAGATGATGATCTGATATGCCACATTTGCCTGCAACCTTTGCTTCAGCCATTAGACACGCTCTGTGGTCACACCTTCTGCACAGCCTGCCTTACAAACTTCCTTGTGGAAAAAGACTTCTGCCCCATGGACCGCAAGCTTGTGATTCTCCAGACATGCAGGAAGTCCAGCATATTAGTGAATAACCTCCTGGATAAGCTAATGGTTAGCTGCCCTTTCACAGAACACTGCTCAGAGGTTGTGCAACGTGGTCACCTTGAACAGCATTTCCAAACGCAGTAAGTTGTTGATAGACCTTTCTCACTCGGTTTTTTTTGGTTTGTTTTTTTTTTTGAGTAGAGGAAAAATATCTTCAACACTGATCAAAATAGACAATTAATGTAAAGAAAGAGTTGTTGATTTCACTCCTAATGAGCACAGTATCATTAACTTAGGGCTGAATTTAGTCCATTTATAGTCCAAGATACAGGCTATATCTTACTCTTTTTTAAAAATCAAATGCATCAATGGGTGTAAGGTACTTCCTGCTATCGTTAGCAGTTCTGGGTGGATACCTTGTGGTTAGCTGAACAATGACAGTGTGTATGTGGTCTAAAGAAATCTGCGTGTTTTGGGAAGCTGAGCTATTATAAATATTTTAATAGCACATTAGAGGTTTTATAATTGCCCTTTCTTCAAACCTTTTTTGAATCACAAATGACCTATATGAGAAGTAGAGCAGAAAATATTCTGGTTTGGTATTGGTCTTCGAACCTGAGTGCTCCTTTCTTCCAGGTGAGCACTTACCCAGGGCACCAGGGGGCTCACAGAGAGACAGAGTCTAGAAGTCTGGCTGGACTCCCCCTCCAGCCTTATCTCTCCTGATAGCCAGGACACCCTCCATCCTGCCTCTGGGAGTAACCTCTCCAGGGAGCAGTTTGGTTCCTCTGCAATGAGAGAGCTGAATGATTCTCTGCTTTGCAGAGTAAAAGCTTGTGCTGCTTCTTTTGTCTTGTATGTTCTGACTTTTTTAAGAAAGGCAGAAGGGTGAAGAGGTACTTGCAGGGCTGTGATTTCTGACAGCAGACTAACACTTTTGGCATAGTCTGCATAACAGCACCTCAGGTCTGAGGAGAGATGGAGTCTAAGATGTGCCATTTTCTGTGAGCTGTTTCTGTTACCCAATGAAATTACTTCCCCTGAAGTTTGCAGGTGTTGCTAGCTATATATTTCTGCATCTGCAATGTGAAGGAAGCCTTGAGCAGCCAGCATAGGGCTCCAGACTGCTGCTGGGGGCACATTCCTGCACAGACACGGCAGTAGTGAGGACCAGAGCATCGCTGGTGAGCAGGCTGGTGAGCCAGAGGGTGGAAGTATGTTCACATGCTGCACACTTCAGTCTGTGAGCCTGCAACAGGAAAGGGCTCTGCAGCCTGCCATCCAAACATGTCCTCATTTGCACTGCAGACCTCATTTCCTGACGCACCTGGATTCTCACTAGGAATTTATTCACTTAAAGGTATTTACAAAGTTATGGTGTTCTAGCCAAGCAAAAATGTGATGATTTTGCATTACTAAAACCAAGAAAACACACAAACTTTAGCAGTGGGTTTATTGATCCCTTGCAAATGTCATGAGACCACTTTTCACATGCCGGACGTTTGGTGTTTGTGGATTTGGGTGCCCTTGTCCCCACATTTCTGAACCTGGCTTTCCCTTCTGGCTCATGGTGCAAGAGACAGCAGCAGCAGGACTCAGCTCAGGCCAGCAGTGCCCTGGGAGTTCCACTGTGTGCAGCTAAGGAGACAAAATAACAAAGTTACTCAATATTTTATGTCTTAGGTCAGTACTTCTCTAACAGGCCTCAAATGTTAATTTCAACAGAAATGTGGGTAAGGGGACTGTCAGTCTTCTGTGAGCTGCTGTCACTGAAATTGTGTTTCTCTAAAGATTCCAGTCACAAAATCTTGAACCCCACATGTAAATGACCTTTCCCTTTGCTATACATATAGCTGATTTTAATGTGATTTAGACCTTCCTGTTTGTCTGCATTTTTTTTTTTGACATGATGATGCTATGGCTGTAAAATTAGCAGGACACCCATTCCCAGTTAACACCCAACCCCCAATAAAAAAGCAAATTGGAATATCTTTTTTACATGGTAGTCATACAGCTAGCACAACTTCTGATTTCTAGTGTTGATTCTCCTATGTGGATATGTGTGAGTCACTCCAGAGTGTTAGTTTCTTTTCCTTAAGGTGGTAATAAAGCTACCCTTCACTACATGTCTTACTGACTTGCAGTGCTATAAACAATAATTTTGTCCTGTAAAGGCCAGGCAGGTTTTATTCTAGCACTTACTGCTGAATGTCAGTGGCTGGGCCTGAATGTTCCCCTCAGGATCTTCAAGATCCTGTGCCTCTGGCTTGGTTGGCCTGAACCCAAGCAGAGATAGAAAGAATTGTCTCGGTAACGTATTCCCACCTTCTCTTGCCATTCCCTCTTCCCTATGTCAGGTTCCCTGCACCAGGTCCCAGGTTTACAAACCCCAGGAGCAGAAGACTGGAGAGATGGGGTAGGGTCTTCCTACCCTAAAGCCTCTAATGTAGAGAAGTACAAAGCAATGCTACATAGGCTGGACATTTTGCTTCTTTGCTACTCATGACGTGGATTTTCCTTCCTCAGAATGGTTGAAAGGACTGAGTTACCTTAAGGCCAAAGGACAGAGACAGGAGAATAGGAAACCACAGGGAACTTTTGCTGTTGGGGATTTCAGCTTTACAGGGGATAGGTACTGCAGCCTCACTAGCATTCCCACTTGAGGGAAGAAATAGGAGGGACCATTCTGAGTGATCCCAAAAGGTGAACTTCTATATCCTTGTGCTTGCAGATACTGGACAGTATCTTTATTTATTTTAAGCACAGCATTAATTATTTAATTATCTCCTAAGGTATCTTATGCCTCTGCCTAATTTAATTGTTGGAAATGCAGAAACCTCTTTTGCCACCCCATCTCCAATTAATAGCAAAAAGAAGGATGTTGTGGTCTATCATGCTCAGGGACAGATGAAACAGACTGAGCTGTTGCTGTTCTCTTTAGCTGGTGAATCAATACAGGGAAGGGGAAATGTATGATTTTGCTAATAAAACAAATACAATAACAATCATAAATATTGGGTGTCTGCAGTGAGAACAGTTTAGAGCCTGCCTGATATCTCCACAGAACATTATTGTGTTCTCAGTGAATAAATTAAAATAGACCCTGCTAGGGTCACCAGGGTGGTCAGCACTCCTCACAGTACTTGCATTATTCAGGTTTAGACCAGTCCTGGTTCTCAGAGAGAAAACAAAAGTTTGCCCTGATCAGAGATGAGGTCACTGATGGGACAAGGTGAGCTTGCTGTTTTAAGCTTTGTAATTGATGAGAGAACTTCAATTATTTTTTTAAAATATCGGTTACCATGGAGCAGTCCACTGAAAGCATCCTTATTTAAAATGTTTGCTCTTGCATCATTCAAAAAAACCCCGAGAAGAGACATGTCCTTGGATTATTACATGATTTATGTTTGTACAAAACATCTGACTGGATTTGGGGAATTCAGACCGAGATGCAAACAGCCAGCAGTTGGCTGTGATCTTTTGCGGTGTTTTACTTTAAAAAGGTGTGGTCTTCTGATATCGCCTGCCACAAAACTCCACGGGGGGCATTTTTTCCCCTCCTTGTCAGACAGCTACACCCTTCCGTGATGCAGTTTAGCTCATAACCCATCTGCTTGTGGGCAGTGATGTAAACATACCAGCTGCCTCTGAAGAACCACTCTGAATCCTGCAGGAGGCAGGTCTCTTCCCCGAGCATCGCTCTCCTCTGCAGCATAAGTCACTGTCTCGCCAACCACGCTGTGCTGTCCCTAAACCCTCACATCTACCCATCCGAGAGTCAGATCGAGTAATCCTCTTACAGGTCAATGATTTTTGCAGTGTAGCTTCGTTTAAGGGATTTAAGCTCGATTCATAATGTGCTACCATTGCGTTGAAATGGAAAGGCTTGCTTAGAAGGGGCTTGGCTGGCACGAAAGCTTCTCGTTGTGTGTCCCACCAGCACAGAGAGACGGTGGGAAGGAGGAAACCTAGCAGCAGTGCCAGCACTGCACTGAAAATGAAGGCTCTCCTGTTACTGGTCCTACCTTGGCTAAGTCCTGCAAACTACATAGACAATGTGGGCAACCTGCACTTCTTGTACTCCGAGCTGTGAGTACGCACACTCGCGCCGGCATCGTGCTCTCTGTCTGTCTGTGTCACCCGAGTGGCGGGAAGGGGCTCTCCATGAACCTTTTGGGGGGTCTGTCTGTCTGTGTGTCTATGCCTGTGCATACGTGTGAAGAAAATCCTGCAATGTCTTGCCAACAGCTCCTCACCGTTCTGCTTCCCATCCGGAGGGCTAATAATAGCAGTACATCCCCATTGCTTTTTGCTTTGGAGGCAGCTAAGATGTACTGAGTGAAGCTGCTTTTTTCCTTATCAACATGTTTTTCTGTGCTGGTGTTTCAGGTGTTTGTTGGTTTGGGGTTTATTTCCATTTCCGAATCTGTGTTTTACCTTTATTTCCTGTAAACAGTCTTGTGGGGAGCTGGGTATAGGGAAGGGCATCAGGGTAGACACCCCCAGTAGAGCACTGTCTGTGTACATGCATAATGTTCTGTGTGTAAAGCTGCATGCCTGTAGCAAAACGCTGAGAAGCCTTTCACCAGAAATAATTCACTTGAGACAGAAGAGAATTTTCCCGTATTTCTGTTTTTGCCCACAGCAGAATGTTATTTTTTAATGTAAAGCAAATTTAACTGTAGCAATCCATTCATATATCTTCATGTTTTCAAAACACCCACCTTGAACGACCCCATAGCTGGTCTTTCCAACCCATAAAACAAATATTCTATAGTATCTTCTGTAAATGTTACTACTTTAATTTGTGTTTGAATGTTATTGTACTAGTTAGTGGACCTTTTTGACTAGAAATAGACATTTGTTTCACTATGTTTTCATTAGCTATGTGTTGTTTGTATTCTAACAAATTGTAAACTTTCACAACCTCCATTGAGATAATGAATGAAATGTCTAATTATCTCAAAAAATGAAAAATTACTGTATTATGCCTACTGTGTGAATGTTTTAGTAACAGTTGTGATTAGTACCAAAGAGACTAATTTTCAAATTATTTTCTCTCTACTACTGTCAGAAATAGCAGTGTTTTGCAGAAACACAAAGTCCCCTTTTAAAATCCTTGTGTGATGTGCATGGTAACTATTAATAATTTAGTCACACTGCGTACAACAGCTTAGGATTTCTGTATGCTGTAGGTGTTTTTAAATAAATAACAAATCTGGGTTGATGGTTACAGCTATGTCCTCATTTTAATTTATTGGCATTTTGTTTAAGAATATTACTAAAACAAAAACAAACAAAAAACCACAAACAACAAACAAACAAAAAACAGTTAAGTGAAGCAGGCTACAGGAGCAATCAAGCTCAAAACAGGGCAGATGAACACTTACAATGGAAACAATGGCATCAGGGACATCTAGTTTCCAGGAAAACAAGCCAATGAGATTAATCAGAGCACAGGCACAGATGCAGCCTACTTGCTTTTCTTGGGGAATTCGGGTTCACTGATTCTCCCAGGATAAAGGGCGATGATGTACAGTAGCTATTCATCTCTTATTTATTTAGCCTTCTAACCCACAGAGATGTTAGTTGTGCTGAATGTCGGCAGTTGTTCTAATGGAGTGGGTGTGGACTGGGGCTTGGACGTGCATCTTCAGTTGTCAGCAATGGGAGGTGCACAACCCCTCTCCAGTGCCCAGCCCTGGATGCTATCTGGCATCCTGCTGCCAGCAGCCAGTGCTCAGGGTCTCCCATGCCACTCCATCTCTGGCCAGGGCAACAGAAAGTGGGATTTACTGGGGCTGATATAATCCAAAAGGGCATCAGGCAGTTTGACCTCCTTTCAGGAATTTCTCCTTCTCCTCGTGTATGTAGTGTCTCTGGCTGCTGCTGCATGCTGCACAAGGCATTGATATACTAATCAGTGGGATGGATTCAAGGTCCTTTCTAATAACAGCAGTTGAAAGAAAAAGCAAAATACTGTTTTCAGTCCTGTTTAATCAGTTTATACAAGTGATATGACCTACAGGTTGCTACTTCAGTTGCTTGGACACTTGGATATTTTTAATGCAAAGTTTTATGAGTGAAACAGATAAACCACTGGTGTCCAGGACAGCCTGACACCCAGGGTCACGGGTTAACTGCCACAGAACTTGTGTGCCCCAAACAAGCAGCTTCATAAATCTTTCCCCACAGCCAACTGAGGAGTCCCTGCTGTGTGTAGTGTGTCTGATGGCTTGCTGCGTGGCTCAAAACTAGATCGTAGTAGACAGAAAGCATTTTTTTCATTAGCACACTATCTTTGGTTGCTGGCAAGTACATATACAAGCCTCAGTCAGGACTCATTATTTTCTTGGCTGCCAGCCACCAGAGATAGCAGTTGAGGAGGAAGAGTGGGATGATGGGTTTGCTAGCAACAAGGAAAGAGCTGGAGGACACGGGGGGATGCAGTTACCATCACTGGTGCTAGCACAAGAGGAAGAATAAGGGTGCTGGAATTCACACTGCCCTCTCTCTCACACAATCTATCTCTTCCCTTCTGCTCTGTTTAAAGGTTATGTTATTTGTATCACATTGCTGAGGTTTGCTTTAGTTCCAGGGCATTTTTGTTCCTAAATGTGGAACGGGCTACTTGGAGAATAGGGATTACGGCATAGCACAAAACCCATCTGGAGAGGCAGGCCTTGGAATCCAGCTAAGAAATAAAGAGATTTTAGGAGATTTGAAGAGGAGAAATGAAGTTGGGGAAAGGCTGTGCCAGACCTTTGCACTTCAGGTGAGTGCCACAAAGGTAGGAAAGAGAGCTGTGCAGATGTGTTGTAGTGGCATTTTATAGGATAGATGTTGGGTGCCAGTATTTTTAGTTTTCTATTAGCAGCCTGATAATTACAGGTATTCCCAGGTAGCAAGTACATGTCCCCTGATGTTGTCACCTGCACTAAAACCACTTCCCTGGCTATTATCTGTTGTCCTTCCCTTAGCAAAGATCTAGATGCTGTTCCTGTCCTTGCTCTTTGCCAAATTGTGAAGAGCAGCATGTGGTAAGCCAGGGTTCTCCCTCTTGAGGAGAAGCACATGGAAACATGTGATGGAAGATCAAGAAAAACCTGTAAGATCTAAGTTGAGGGATCGCTGGAAGATGGTGGAATGTAGCCACACCCACCCAATGTCTCTCACCATTGTAAGGGTCTACATGGGTGTAGAGGAAACCCTGCCCCAAGGTCCATGCATTCTTCAGAAAGGAAATACTTGTCCCAGCATTCTTTTGGGTTCCCTCCAGTTAAAAACATGGTATGTGGCTGGAGAGGCAGCCTGTGGTCCCTCTTAGGAGGCTTTCCTGAGTGTGATAACCTGGTGACACTGCTCACACCATTGCTATCCCTCTCACTTCATAGGACGTGCTATGCAGAAGGGTATTTCTCAATAGCAGGATTTTCTGCACCCTTAGCTCAAAGAGCCACTTAGAAATAAAATTGAGGGGAAGGAGGTTGCAAGACCAGGCAGTAAATAACCTCACCTTGTCTCCCTAAGGACATCCATCACATGGCAGTGGGCGGTGGTTTTCAGCTTTATCCCAGTTCAGTGTGTGGCCGTGCTGACTGAGCGGGTGCATGTGCTCAGCACAGATCAAGCACTGGGGAGTCCTTGGCAGCCACTCTTGCTGGCTCTCTTTCCCTCAAAGGATTAAACAGCTCCTGGCCTTAGTCCCTGCTGGTAATATATCAGCTAGATCTACCCCACTAATCTGAATCAAGCCACTGTTTTTTAAAATCTTTTGTTTGTTAGGTGGAAATGTACCGTTTACTCCCACATGTGAAGGAAGTACATTTTTTCCTTACCCTTCTTGAGTTTTGCGTGAAAGAGTCAAAGGAATCTCACCAAATTAACTGGATTGAGTTTCCCCATATAACTTTTATACAATAACTACTCTCTTAAATTTCAAATTAGCAGTTTGGGCTGGAATAACCAATAAAATTTAGTTTCTCTCTTTATTCAATTTAAAAAGAAGAGATGCAAATGCCAGCTGTCTTCTAGTGCCATTTGAGAATATCTTTTTTATGGAAAAAACAATGAGGTGCACTCTCCCAGCCCACTTACAGTGCTGAACTTAACTGTGCAGCCAGCTTCTTTAATTTCTGTTCAACTCAGTCGGGAAAGTCATGTCTCGGTTTCAAGCCTATCCTTATGAAATTAGCCACACAGAGGCTGGGGAGCAATACTCATGCAAAATTGATAAGCCTGGAGCACCTTTTGGGCTCATGTGTTAGTCCACTGCAAAAGCCACATGTTGGCCTCCTTACTCTGTGCAAAGCTGTGTTTATGGAAATCTGTCTCAAAGATAAACCGTGAGGTTAATTAAAGCTGAAAGTGCTGGAAAGCAAGGCTTGAATGGAAATATTCCTGAATGAAAATATAAATGAAATGTTTAGGATATCTACATTAAATAGCCAGGACAAAGCCCACAGAGATAAAATTCAGAGGGTCTTTTGCAGGATATTAGAATTGGATGTCTCTTGGAGAGCAGAACTGAGGTGAATTAAAACAGAAAGGCATGAGTGTGTTAAGAGCTACCATTAGCTTAATCCCTATGCTACAGTTTCACAAAGGGGCCAAAGTTGGTTTTCCTTCAGAATTCTGAGGTCTCCCCCAAAATCTCCAGCAAAGACCTACAAGCGTCCCTTTCTCAGCCTAGTCCCTCACTGCAGTTAGTCTGACCCCTCTCCACCAGCTCTCTCCCTTGCGCTTTTTCTTCTCTCCTCTGCTTCATACCTCTTCTGGTCCTTACCTTTGTTTATTCCCCTCCTCTTTCATGCCTTGGTCTTGCCTCTATTGTGCTCCTTTGTATTTCTAGCCTTTAGATTTGCACAGGAAAGCTTGAAATGTTAGTACAAATGAGGCCAGAAAGCTCTGAAGTAGAATTTCATGTAGGTGAACTGCAACTAATACTGTATTATTGCCCATTTGTTTAAAACACTTGTGATATAAACTCTTAGTATTGAAGTGCCCAAACTGAATTTTCTAAATATTTGTGTTGCATTCATGAGTGTTCTATGTTGGCATAGGAGTGCAGCAAAAATTTGTCATTTAATTGGCTGTAAATGTCTGGGTCTGGTCACCCTTCAGCCAAAGATTAATTTCACTCCTTTAGCAGCACAGTGGGGTCTGGGTTTCTGTCCCACCTTCTGCTACCCTCTCACAGAGATGGCACCTTTCCCCACCAGCACATCCCTCCTGGCTTCTCTGCATAGGTTAGAGAGTGCTGAGGTTTTATGGTATGATCAAGTGTTACTAGTTAGCATATTTTTCCCAGTGCTGTGATTCTAGGTGCAGAAATAAATTTGTCTAGGACAGCTCCAGAAACCAAAAACCCCATGAGAGCATTGAGAAGTTGTTGGTTCTGCCTAGGAATTTTGTGTGTAAGGAAAATTGGCATTTTATTTATAGAATGAGAAAGATCCTGCTTCCTTTCTTCTATGCATGCAGGAAAGTTACCTTTACTCCATTCACAGCTATGTACACACACTTGAGATCAGAATTAGACCTTTCATTCTTCTGTATTGTTTTCTCCAGGCTTCTTACACCTTTGGAAAAGGCTGACATTGGCCAGTGTCAATCTCAACAAACATAGTTTGTTGCCAAAAGTAAAACCTGAGCCAGCCAAAAACCCAGTAAAACCCTGCCAGGATGAAAAGGGAACGAAATAATTATGGTTAGCAGAAAGGTTTCTTTTCATGAATGACTTATGTCTCAATCATGTTTGATTTTTCTGTACGTTGCTTAAAGGAGGGGTGCTTACATGCCTGGCCCACGTAACAGGAGCAAGGTCAAACCTTTACCCGCCTTGGAGGCTCCCTCACGACAGGCAATCTGCTTTGGAATGGGGACCAAAGAGGGCAAAGCACGGAAAGTCTGGGGGGGTAGAAGGAAGGAATGAGGTGGTGGGAGTTGCAGGTCAGTGATTACTCACAAGCAGCAGACTCTCATTTCTTGTCTGACATTAAGCCACACAGGCCGTATGCTGCAAGTTTGGCCGACCTCCCCGTCTCTCTGACAATTAACCTAGTTTAACACTGGCACTGGCAGCATGACAAGGATATTTTTCCTTGAGCTATTTCCCTGACAAATCTGCCAGAACTGGGCTGTCCTGCAATGTGAGGATAAGCACTGCTCTTGCAGAGAGCTCTTATGCCTGTCATAGCTTAAATCCCACTCTGAATACTAGTGTGAGATCAGCCACAACACAGCTTGTTACACTGTAGGGTAGCAGACTGGTAAGTCTGAGGGTCTTCTTGGATATCTTTAACACTCTTGACCTTTTGGGGAATCTGCCTTCAAGGTCCCCAGTCCACGGAGTAAACCAACTGCATTTCATGACCTTCTCCATGATAAGAGCTATTGTTCAAGAACTAGAACTGATTTTCTGCATCTTGGCATGTGACAGCATGACTGAACTGCCTCCTGAGCCATGCAGTAATTGGGTGCACAAGGAGGCCAACAAGCACAGGACACAAACCCGAGGTTTTGTAGTAGCATCACCAGCAATGTTGGACTAATAACAGCCTGTGTGGCAGCAGGCAGGTGACTGCTTGGGGCTTCCTGTTTCAAAAGGATGGTCCAGGCTGGTCCCTCTATGTTGAGCTGGTACCTCAGTAGAGGTATCTGTTAGTCAATAACGTGCCACGTGTCATGGCTATGTCCCCACTACCACCAAAGAATTACTGGCTTGGATCTGGCTGTTTCAAAATTAAGAAAGTGAACTGTTTTTATAACATCTTAAAAAGCTGAATGAACCCCTTGGCCTCAGCCAAGTTGCAGCTGGTAAAGACTGCATTTCACCAGTGAATCCTTGGGCTCTCCCTAGAACATGCTTTATCCATTCGTTTAATTTATTGGTTGACAACAGATTTTGAATTCCAAGCAAGGCAAGTTCAGCAGCAGCCCAGTGAAACGGCTGGAGATTTCAACAGATGTGCAACTTTTGCACAAAGAAAAAATTCTGTAAATCATCCATAACTTTTACATGTTGTACAATATTTCCTCCCCATATGAAAGAAGGTAGGCTGACTGTAACAGTGGTCAAGTCAAGTTCGGGAAGTTTCTTTGTCATTTTAGTTGGATTTCTGCTGGCAGTATCCTCAGATTTTATTGATTAAGTCTTGTTCTCAGCAGTACAGGCAGACAATCAGATTTGTAACAATGACACATTGCCGTTGGCTGTATCTGCTCCCATTCTCTCTTTATCGAGGCACTGGGCTGAGTAAAGAGGATACCTAGGAGAGGAGTAAGAAATCGCCATTGGCTCCTCTGTTTTAATGGAGTTTTCTTGCTCCATAACATTGCTGTGACATGATATGAAGTAGGCTAAGACAAGATATTTGCAGTTGCTGGAGCCGTCTTAATTCTTATTTGCTCTTCTACTAACTCACTGCGTATTATTTACCTGAATAATGTAAAATAAGGGAATAAAGTGCCTTTAGAGCTATAAATTTCAGCTAGAAAATTCAGTCCTTAGTGTATTACTTTATAACTTGTTTTTCTCTCCTCAGCTCTCTTGAAATCATGTTGGCAGGAAGCAAGTGTTTTCGATCATGTGCATGTATTGTGAAGCTTACACTCTATATTACACATTGCAGTCCCATCATTCACTAGACTGTGTGCGATATATTTTTAATGTAGAATTTCAATAATTTAGCAACCTCTTAAATAGAAGGTAAGGGAATCTGCTCCAATAGTTGTATTTTCCTTTCTCCTCTGCAGAACTTAGCGAGCAGATAACATTAGTAGACTCATAGCCTAGGTTTTTTTGTGTTTTATTAAGAACAGACAATACTAATTTTGAAAGCATAATTCAGGTATTTTCTTTTCTCCTCCAATATGTGATAAATGTTATTGTTATGTGTTATTTTTAACATCCAGTTAGGACTGGTGATATTACCCTGGTTTTAACTTTCCTTCCCTTGTAAAAGGAGTAGTGGGATATTTCCATAGTAATGTCCACAGAGGCCTCTTTACTTGTGTATTTTATAATTCAACAGTATGAAAGGTCAGAAAACATCCCTTATGGAGCAGCCTTTTATGGAGAGGAGATGGGCATGATTAACCAAATCTGTCCTGTGATCCATGGGAGACCACTGGAAGAAGAGTGTTCTGTGCTGCTGATATTATATGAGGATGTGTAGGTTGATATGGATGAGTAAGGCTGTTTTGCTTGATATGTATGAACATCTCCTGCCAAGAGGCTAAATTACACTCAGAAATAAGTGCTCTGTATGAAAAGCACATGTTACAACTCAGCTCTTTGCCAGGCAGGTTTTGCAGTGGGAGCAGAAATCCCAGGAGTTTGTTGTGGCTTGCCCTTGTCAGCTCCCAAAGGAGCATCACCTCTGGTTCTGATTTAAACAATTGGCACATGTCTCCTTCAGACATTACTAACTGGTTTGTTTTTACAGCAGGAAGATGGCACTGCTGGAGAAAGGATGAATAAGATCCTTTTTCAAATGCAGTGTGTATATATTGGTGTTTCCTTTTTTGTTCTTGGCTCTGCTGTGCCTGAGGTTGTCATTGGGATCTGTTGAGGGGATGCAGAATTGAAAGTTCCAGTTGCTGCTACTTTGCTCCAACCCAGACTGTGATGGAAATATTGATACTAATAATATTAGTAAATCAGTTTAGCTATGCTGAGAAGGTTCTGCTGTGTATGCCCAGTGGTATCTACTGCAGCCTATGCCATCCTTGTTCCCCCCTTCTGCTGCATGGACCATGCCATCAGATTGGCAGAATCTTGTGCATACCACAGAGCCCCCAGTGCTGGGACCATGCTGTGTTCTCAACATCTGCTTTCTACCTGCGTTGTGCCATCATGGGTCAAGGATATGGCCAAACAAGTGTAGTTTCCTGGATGCCATCTCTGTAAATTTTTTCAGTGTCCATTTTTAGATGGCATTTAAATTTTGCATATCTTAATGAATTTTAGTGGATTGAATGTGTGTAGTTTCTAGCAAACGTGCTGCTTTCAGTTTCTTCCCTCAGAGGAGATTAAATTCCAGTATGTTTTTGTTTTATTCTTCCAAGGCATGAGTGTAATGAAGTAGGACAGTAATGGTTGCTGCATTTCACTTTTTTTCTGCTCTTTCCCCAGTAGCCTAAGTATCTGTAAATTTGAAGGCACTTACAGTTATGGTCTTTGAGTTCAAAATAAATCAGAAGAGAACAGACCAAAACAGGACACAGCATCTAATAAGATGTATTGTATACATATAAACTTGCACTTAATATGTTGAGCTGAGAAAGCAAACAAATGCAGCCTTGCAGATCTGCCTTTTATATAATCAAGGTTCAAATAATAGTGAAGTGACCCAAGTGAACAGAAGATATTCATGAGGGGAAGCCAAGACCGAGTAACCCTCTTCTGGAGCTGATGAACTGTAATCTGTACCAGATATTTAAAAAAAACCCATTTGTTTGTGTTCCATTTACCTCACAACACAATGTTCTGTCCTGTTCTGTCCTCTCCTCTTCTCACCTCACCTCACCAGCAGATACCAAGTTACATCCTTCGTATTTTTGCTAACTCAGTATTTGCAGAGAGGTTAACCGTTCCTTTCTCAGGGAGAAAATGCATTTCACAGATTTGCGTTTTGTTAAGGGCTGCTAATTGTTGCTCAGATCTTCCTGTGCTATATGTCTGCTCTGTTTTTCAAATTTCCAGCAAACAGAGGTTGACAGCCAACACAAAAAATACCATAGTGATTTTGTGCCCTGTGGTGCTTTACAACACTAAGAGACCTCACAGCTGACAGTAAAAAGGGTTTAGCCTGTGCTGAAAGTGTTTGATTTGTTTGCATGTTGGGTAAATATAACAGTTTGCTCTTAAATAGGTGCTCATCCTTTTGCAGTGTTACATAAGCTCTCTGGGCACTACCTGCCAAGTACGAATTGGCTGCTTCTGCCCTATTTCTCTTTTAAGAAAAGATGCAGGTTTGAGTCATTAAATAGGTTCTTCTGTGGGTTCTCTTGACAAGACTTATAAAGTTCATTTAGTCTCTCTCATCACCAGTACCAGGCTCTGTTTTAGTTCCTTTATCCATTTTCCATGTGACTGCTCCTGGCTACACTAAGTCTTTGTCTTTCTCTTGCTTCCTCTCAAGTCCTGTTTTCTTTACACATCTTCATTTGCCTTTCCCACATTTCTGCCCCGCTAGATTCAAGTATACCAAAGGATCAAGATTATCAGGGAAGTGTGGCTTTGAACACTGAACAGCATGACAGTGACATGTTTCTTCTGTCTGGTAAGGGTTTAAAACCATTAGGTGCTCTTGGGTTGAACTGCAAATAGTGATCACCAAGTGTATATTCAAAACCACTTGAACTTGGTAGGCTCAATCAATCCATTGATACTCTTCTGCTGGGGCTGCACGAGCTGTGTCCCCATTTTTGAAGTGGTGACAATACCCTGTCTGCATCCTTCTCTCATCTGTGTATTAGTGAAATAGTCAGTGAAAGGGTGATTCACTTGAATGTCTTGTTGAAGGAGAGGAAGAAGAAAAGAGAGAAACTGGCTGACTTGATCTGTCAACTTGTGGTCGGCTCCAATGGTGCTGAAGACACCAAGCCATGTGCCCTGTATTACCTTGCACTGCTGCAGCACTGCAGAACTCTGAGCTGATTATGTTTCTTACTTTGAATTTATGAATTAATGTATGAGTAATATATTGTGAATTTAAACTGTAGAACTTATATTCAGCAAAACATATGGAGCTGAATGCTAAAAGCAAGGAAATCTTTATGGGTTGACCAGATTTGCTAAGACTTCCTTTATACTACATTCACTTCAGTAGTCTTAGTGAATTCTAAACATTTATCTGTTAGACTAAACATAGGTTAAGGCAGGCCATGGAAATAGTTCAGTTGAAGAGCTGACATCTAATCAGAGTTTTATCAACTGATCCTCTGCCTAGTTAAATTACCATCTGGACTGAAATTCTTAAGACTTACAAATTGTCCTATGGAACCTACTACAAATGGTGAGAATAAAACAAGCCAAAAAAATAGGGGTCATAAGTTCTCTCCCTGTGTAATCCAGTTCCTCTTGTTCAGTTGATTTGTTTTGTTCCAGAACCTTGCTCTGGTTGTTCTGCTATTTCAGAACCCAGATAGAGGATGCTATGAAAGAAGCTATGAAAACAGCCATATCAACATGCTTGATTTTTACTTCACTTAGTTATATGCAGGCATTACTCCACTGATTTCAACAAATTTAGATTAAACTCTCTTGAGTTTAATCTAAATTAATTTGGAAGAAAACAAGGGTTTGCATACATGCTTTTCACACCTATAAAGCAGAGAGATCGAATAGTAGCAATCAAAAAAAAAATTTTTTGAGAAAGGAGTGGCTAACCGCACTAATTCACACCATACAGTTTTTAGCAGAAACAGCAATTTAAAAAAACAGATCATCCCTTGAGGGAATGTGGGTAAATGAGCTGAAACAATATGAATAAAATGTCATGGACTCCAGTTTGTGCAATCTTTGTGACAGCCTATCCCTTGCTCAAAAAATACACACCCCTGTGTGGGAGCTTTGTAAAACCTCAGACTGCACTTCTCCTGTCCCTTGTGACAATGGTAGTTGTATGACAACAGATCTTAAAAAACAGTGACTTTTCTCATGCCTTTTTTTTTTTTTTTTGGTGGAATTTATCTCCCTGCATTGGCAAACACAGATTCCATGATTTTAACACTGACCAGAAAGTCCCTTTGGAGAAGCATGTTTTCAGGAGAGTAGCAGGACTTGTGATAAAAGAGTGACTGTAGTCAGATCTACTGCTGAAGGGCCAGGGTGTGGAGTGGTCTCTATTTGTCTCCAGCTCTGAAGCTTGCAAATCCTTGTAAGGTCCATGAAGGAAGGTTTAAGGGGTTTAGGGATGAAGAGACTTGCTGCCTGTCTTACAAATTACTGAAGAAGCTGTATGGCATAGCTATAGGCTAAGGATTAATCCTGGTCCACTCTGCCCACCTCTCATTGACCACAGCGATGGGAATGAAGTAGAAATCAGTTTGATGTACCCATTTCACCTCAGTGTGCCAGGCATAAGGAAGCAGAAGGTTTGGGTTCAGTGGGTTTTTTCTGTTGACTAAAGGGAAAGTCTGATCTTAGAGTTTCTTAATTAAAAATCTTTTGTGTGATTTTTCCTCATCTCCTGGCAGTGCGTGAGACATGCCTTCCTCTGTCTGTCTCCAGCCTCCTTCCTGGGGAGGCTGTGGACACAAAAGAGAGCAGGAGACAGCACTTGTGCATCTGAGACCTGCTTTGGCTTGCTGCATGGGCATATGCTGACAGTACTTCAAAACCACCTTGAGATAGTGTTTTGTCTCTGAAGGTGTGTGACTTTCTGCAGAACCCAGGAATGAACAGAATTTTGCTGTTTTCTCTGGAACAACTGGCCCGAGGGGGCAGATACAGGAAGAGAGGTAGAGTCATGGCTGTTACCTGAAATCCTCCTGGGACATTCTATAGGTGTGGCTGTGACTGGGCAGGAGAGGACTCATATAGGGTTATCTCATGGTTGCACTGAGATGCAACCATGCTCTCTTTTGTCAGAGAGAAACAGAGAGACTGGATGCTAAGTAATTTTATAATTTACAAGTCTGTTTTTCAAATAGTGTTTGCTATTTGAAAAGTTAGTCAGGCCTGGGCTTCCTGAGCAATGTTTTCAAGAAAAGCTTATGATCGTGTGAAGCATTATTCTGGAACCACCTATTGTGCTTTCTGATGATGACAACTCCCTCAGCACTTTTTTCCCCCTCTCTGACATTTCCAGAAAGAACAGCTGTGCTGCTTAATGTCCCCTGTGCCAGGGAAGCAGTTGCTGATGTTATCCTCCCCTCCCTTCTGGCTGTTTTGCAAAGAGTGCTTCTTCCAGGTCTTCTAAAAAAGACACATTGCAGAGAAATGGTCCTTGCCCTTGCAAGCCATTGGTGAATTGTCGGGTCCAGGGCTGAGCACAGAAGTTCAGGTGACTCATGATTCTGCGTATTTAGCTATATGGAAGCAGTGACATATTTAGTAACACATGGATGTCGGAAGTCCTGAAGCCTTTTGTGCTTTTAGAAGGTAAATGGGTGTTACTTTCATTCCCCTCTCTCATTTTTGCTAGAGATGCTTAGGGAATAAAAGTGCTGTTGCTAGAGTTAGGGCTTTGTGGCAATGCTTTAACTCTTACTGATTTTTGTGCTATGGTAGATTAAGGAGCCAAATCCTGTGTTGTAGGAGACATTGAAAAAAAACCATAGTAAGCAAAGAGGAGTTTTTATTACATTTTAAATAAAGCAAACCTAGTAACTAGTTTTCAAGATGTGGCACACTGAGGGGCAGACCCTGTCTCTCAAAGAGACCCAGGGCTTGAGCAATGAGACATTTGGTGTCCAGAAGAAGGGGCGGTGAAGAAAGGGCAGGAATTATCCTAAAAAGGTGGTAACATACAGGGAAGTTAATCCATAATAAAGTTGGGTGTGAACTGAAAATACTGTTCTTATCCTAGGATAGCTTCTCTGGTGAACACTCTTACTCTGGAAGGGAGATGTCTCCAGGGAAGCTATTCTCAGATGTGTGTGCCTACATGTATAATATACATAGTGTGCCTGAGGTATCATTCCACAAGCACCACAGTAATCATGCACTTCCCTGTTGCAGACAACTCCTAGGAAGCAGCACCACCTCTGTAAACTGAATGTGGTTAACCTTTACAGAATACTTTGTGCTCCATTTTGGAAGGTCATCTTAATGCCAGTATCAAAGTAAATACTCAGAAAACCCTGCAACATGGTGCTGTAGCATCTTCAATTAACTTTTATAGAAAAAGAAAATAATTTGCCATGAGGCTTTTTTGTTTGCAATCACTAATTGTTAGGTATTTATTTACCTTTCTTCCTCCTCCTTTTCTCTCTGTATTGCACTCTTATAAACACACAATGCTGAGTATCTGGCTTTGCCCTTCAGGAAGCAAACTTGCTTTAGGGCAGTTAAGGAAGTTCCTAAGAAGCTGAAGATAGGTAAACTGCTAACCATTGGCCTAAGACATTGTTAAAAATTACTACAACAGAAATTCATGTCTCAGTTTCTAATATAAATGTTTGAATGCACTATGAATTTTGTTTAGTCTATCTACTGATGTTTTTTAATCTTCAGTGTCCATGTTAGGCTGAGGTGGATATTTTGTAACCATTGGAAAATTTCTCATTGTATCTGTAAGGGTATTCTCTGTTGTATGTCTTGTCAAGCCATCTGCATTAACAGCATGCTGTGGTTATATTTAAATGAAGCAAGTAGGATTTGTTTTATGTATGTCTCAGTCAGGGCTGTAAACATGTCCAATGCCCCCAGCATGGTGCTGTCCACTGGGCACTAGGACACATGTCCAGCTGGAGATCCTATCTTTTGATGATGGCTTGGGTCACCTTGAGTGATGCCTTTGATGTGAAAATTAGCAGATGATGATGCATGGCATGAGCATGCTGCTGGAAGTTAGATTGCCAGCTGCCTTCTGAAGGACCAGGGTCATTTCAGTTTGAAGAAGACAGATGTAATTATCCTAATCTCAGAGCTGATAATGAAATTACATCATTTCCAATGCCACCTTGTTTTTCCTTCAGGGAGTCCATCATTACTGCTAACAAGACCCAAGTCTACTTAAATTGTGACGTTAACAAAATCACAGCCTGGGCTGGAACAGCCTCAGGCACAGAGGCTGTCTGACTCACCCAGATGCCACAAACTGTCACGGAGAATTCGAGAATTCGCGGTTTGGATTCATTTCAGGACAGGCTGTCGCACAGCCCCAACCCATTTAGTGGGAGCAGCAAGGTCAGGCAGGATGTTCTTTCTAGGACAGCAGGAGTATGGCCACTGTCCTGTATTACCCAGGGAAATATAATTGCAGTTCAAGGTTCAGAACTCCAAACTTGCTGCTCAGGTTTTCCCACCATGTTCTAGGTGCCCAGCTTCACACATGATGTTTACGTTTTAAAACTGAAAGCAAGACCAGCCATTAGAACTTGAATATTGAAATTTCCAAGGCTGCAGTGCTGTAAAAGGGAAAGGAAACTGAAGCTCCCTAAAGAATATATTGTATTTTTATATTCCGGTTCCAGTATTTTAGTTGGATGAATACAAAAGTTAATGTGTTTTGTAACAGGACAGGATGAAATTACAGCCTCTTTTCCTGAAGGGGCTTTTCTAAAAATTGAATAATTGAGGAAAAAAAGCAGAAAGAAAACATCCAGTATCTGAATGGGGCCTACAGGGAGGCCAGAGAGGGACTCTGCCAGGGACTCTAGTGGTAGGACAAGGAGTAATGGGTACAAATTGAAAGAAGGAAAACTTAGGTTAGATATAAGGTAGAAATTCTTTACTGTGAAAATGGTGGGATGCTGGAACAGCTTTCCCAGGGAGGTTGTGGGTGCCAGCAGTGTTCAAGGACAGGTTGGATAAGGCCTTGGGCAACCTGGTCTAGTGAAAGTTGTCCCTGTCCATGGAGGTGGGGTTGGGACTAGATCATCTCTTACGTTTATTTAAACCTAAACTATTTTATGATCTTCTCTTATTTATACAATGCAAAAATGGCATGAAATCTGAGAGAACAGAAGTGACTAAGAAAACCTAAAGAAAAATATAACATCTCTAAGCTAAGGAATGTGAAGGAGCAGCAGCCTGAGAAAAATTGGTTTAGAGGAAGGTACAGAGCAAAACTTGTTGTCTCCTCCAACTTTTTTTTCACTGTGTTCACTGGAACAACATCCCTAGGGATGCAGTAGAGTTCCCATTACTGAAGGTTTTCAAGATGCGTACAGTTAATCACTTCAGATAAAAGTTTTATCACTTAAAGTTTTGGAGAAGATGCTAGATAATCTCATCTAGGCTTCTTCTCCCATGAAAGGTTGGTCCACATGATCTGTTGGGGTCCCTTCCAGCCTAGGCTCTTCTACAATTTTATGGTACTTTTTCTTTGTCAGGGCTATGCATTTGTGTTGTTGGTAATATGGCAGCCACTTCTGAAGGCATCTTTTGTCCTAAAGGTCTTTCAAGGCTGAATTCTTGCTTGCACTCTAATTTTTGTGTTTTATTCCTTGATTCACCAGTTATATCCTGGTGATCTGAGAAAACAATACACAATTTTCCAGAGAGGTTCTCAGCCTGTATCTGAAGCCTTTAAGGCCAATTCTTCAGCTTCAGACTGAAGATGGGCTTGTATGCTCAGACTTTCCCCAAGATACTGGCTGGACTAAGATGAGAGTGCCTTTCCTGTGAACCTCTTAATGGAATTCAACGGAAAAGCCACAGCAGGCTCTGAAGCAGGGCTCAGTTTCTCCCTCCCTATGTGCCAGTTTTTTCATTTGGATGCAGCATTGCATCCCTGTTGCTTAATTCACCTCTCTGAATAAGCTTCAGCAGGAGGAACAGAAATCTGCCTTATCCAAACCTGAGCTTTAGTGGTTAGAGCACTCCTGAAAATGAGGTGTGAGGGTGTGAGCTCCTTCAGCCTCCCCTGCCTAGTGAGAACTGACAGTGGTCTACATACGACAGGAGGGAAGCCACACCACTGCTGCCTTGGGTGCTTTCCATGATACTGAACACAGTACTGCCTGTAGGTGCCTATGTGGGGAGAAGGGTTAGTGGATTGGGGTTTTTTCAGATTTGGGTAAAGGAATTCAGGTTAAAAGTATTTCTGATAGCTCTCTTATAAAAGTGTGTTCTAAAAAAAAAAAAAAAAAAAAAGAAATATCCACAGTTTTTACAACATAAGTGAGAATTTCCTACTATGTGAGATTTCAAGAGACTATAAACAACATTCCAGCCATACTTGTGCTGCTGTGGCTGGATTTGGACTTTCTGAAGCCCTTAAATGTTTTTACAATGTGTGTTTATTTTAATAGATGGATGAAATATCTCACTGAAATAGCTCATATTCAGCTGGGTGGAACACATAAAACACAAGCAGTGAGGATTTTTGCATGCTCAATGGGTCTACGGGGGTTTGTTCTGAGAACTGGCTTGTGATGTCTCTGATCCACCCTCTTGTGCAATCACGTGGAAAAGCGAAGACTGCAATGCAGTTTACTTATAGGTCTGATTTGGGGTCCTTGTTGAATATTAGAGATCAGATTTGATAAGAATATGGGAAAAATTGTAACATCTTAAGAAGCTACTTAGTTGTACTGGCAGAGATGTTTGCTTGAGACTCAGACAGGCATCTGACAGGGATCTCTGTGATTTTTCAACTGCTGAGTTGTGCTGAGACCTCCTTTTTTGTGACCTTCCCTATGAGGAAGCAAAGATGTGTTTAGAGTGTGTTATGTACCAAGATATGTTAGCAATATAATTCACATATCCATGCTGACCTAAAAGGGATCTTATGTGACTTTTAGGTCACAGTGGTCAGAGACAAGTGCCACCAGAGCTAGACCTGTGGATGGCTGTCCACAGCATGTTCTGTGAATAAGATAGTATAAGGACAGCATTTGTTATTTGCTGCATGTAGCTCCATTATTTCCTATACTTTCAAATTCCAGTGGAAAACATAGCAGTAAACCCAAGCCTTAGGTTGAGAACATCTTGAAACTGAACATAGCATTCCCTTTTCCTTATATCTAGAGACTTAAGGGCACAAGTTGCTTCTTTTTGCCAACCGAAGCCTCACACCTCTCAGTAGTGCTGGCTTGCTGAGTCTGTGACAGCAAATATTGTAATTAGTTTTATTTTTAAAATGCTGAGTATGTGTAAATACAAAGTTTCTGTCTGTCAGGCTTTCCCATCTCTAGCTGCAAGAATTCGGGTTAAGCTGATCCTGTCAGTCTTGTTAGAAAACCAACCCCACTTGTCCCATTGCAAACATATTTTGCTCACTGCATCATGCAGTTTTTGTAGCATAGGTAGGGATAGTAGGATGGGAAGACAATGCTGAAATATTAGGTTCCAGGAGACTAGTTATACCTGTTGAATATAATCCAGTGATCAAAAGACCAAACAAGAAACGTGAAAAGCATATGAACAATAAACGTGAAAAGCATATGAATCAACAGATTGAATGCTTATTCTTTACATTAATTACATGTGTATCTACATAATTTGAAAAATGTAGTGTATTGGATTGTGTGGTACTATGAGAAAGAGAGTTGCAATGCCTCAAGAATTCCTTTGTCTTTGCACTTGTTATTTTTGTTACAGATAACCTGATTTTAGCAGCAATTTTTGAGCCTTTGTGTATATATGCTGTGATTTCCCTTAGGCTCTTATTTTTAGTTAATGTTCTAAATGAAGAACATTTTTAGTGATCCTGCTGCAGCTTTGTTATATACAATCTCAATTCCTAATGTAAAAAGGTTGTATTGCCATTATTTTATTAGTATGAGGCAAAATCAGTGTTCAAGATTGCTGGCTGAGTGCTAGCTCTTTGAGTGGACTGCTTTTCAAGTTTTGGTGGATTTGAAAAGCAGATATGAAGCTCAGAGCTGCTCATGGCTGGTCTTATGTTGCTTTCTAAATACCCAGCTGATATACATTACTTGTGATTGCTCCCTCATGCACAACTTCTATAGGTAAAAGAATGTGCAAATATTGCTAAGTACCTACATTTTCCATGAAGAAAACACTCTTTCTACTTTGTGTTTTCTCATTTTCTTTTGGAAAAAATTTCAAGTTTGACTCTTTCTAAAGTGGTAAAAGCTGGATTTTTTTAAAGTATGTTTTATAGGTAATGATACAATTCTGAAAGGTGATGAAAGCACTTGGTGAAATTTTCATCAAGCTGCACTTCTGCTGAAGTCAAGAGGAGTTTTTAGTACTTCAGTATTTTAATACAGCACTTGGTCAAGATTAGTGGGTTTAAATCATGTATTATTTGTTGAATTCTATGAGTATTTCAAGCCATCAGCAAGGTTTACAGGCTCTCACCAGCTCAAAACTGCTAGTCCCCTGTGTCTTGTTTTTCTCTCTTATCTTGCTCTGAATCTCCTAACCAAATACTTATAGGTTCCTTACAGTGTCCTAAGCACCTACCAGGAATTAGAGATAGCGTGCTACCTCTGTTTTCTTTGCTCGTGTCACCTGGTGTGATTGTGTGAGAGGTGTAGATCACTCTTTGGGAGCTTCAGTCTTTAATTAAGTTCAGTACAAATAAAAACTGCTGTTGTTTTGTATCACACAAGATCACTCTGGTACTGTGCATCTGGCCAGTATCTTCTCTGTGATGACAGATGTTTGTTTAGGAGTAATGTAGGTAAATTAGTTTGTTTGTAATCTAGGAGTAAGTAATGAAAAATAGACTGACTGCAGTCTTCCACCCTTCTTAACTCCTCAGTTTTGTAGCTCCAGGTCTACTTGTGCTCCAGAAGCATTAATTTTTAAGGCAGAATTGGAAAAGGTACAGGGTCTAGAAGCAACTCAAGGCTCTGCCTTGTGTGAGCACTGGGAACAGTCTGCTGATGCCTTTATGCATTCTCAGAGCATTTGTGACTTGAACACAGAGGAAAGGGACATAGAAGGTGAAGCAAAAGCAATATTCACAAAGTCGGTTGTGAATATTGGCTTCTCTAAAGAAGTAGTTATGTTAAGCAAAAACAAGGTGGGCTAACCTGTAAAAAAAATTTGAATTTCCAGCCTGGGTGCCAACTTGCCCATCTCAGCTCTCTCTAGCAATTTACAACTCCATTCTCCATTCTGTATGTAAAACAGCTGAAATTTGTTGTATTGCTTTAAAACTAGAAGTTGAAATTATAATCCCACCTTGAAGAAAAATCAGTACAGTTGTAGTTTCAAAATCATCAGTGACAAAATAATAGCCTGAAAAAGTGTCAGGAGAGAAAGAGAACATGACCTGGACTAACAATTTGTACTTAGTCCCAACAATAACTGGGATTATTGCACAATGATCCCAGCCATGATTTTTGTATGCAGTTGCAGGCAACTAATACTGTTTTCCAATTTCTCCCAATTCCCTGATCCCAAGATGGATGCTAATGGGCCTATTAAAAGATTTCACAATAGAAGCTCAATATGGTGTTCGAAATACAACTTCCTGAGTTTTAAAGAGAAGAGGGAAAAAAATCTTAAACATGACCTCATGTTAGATGATACTTCACTAGCATGCACATGAAATGTGAGCTCTACATAATATTTAAGATTAAAAATGTGTTCCAAGTTCTTTAAACTCTCCTGAAAACTAGTAGGAAATATGGAGATTCCCCCCTTTTTTCAATATGAGCAGTCAAGTATGAAATAGGTATTTGGTTTTCATTGAATCCTTGTTCTATTTGTGTCTCACACCAAGTCTTTGTCCATTGCTAGTTTTGGGAGCTGTGGGTTCTGAACTCTGAACTGCAATCCTGTTCTTCATCAATGCAAAATACTTTCAAGGGCTTGAAATATGATGATGAGCCACACTTGCTCCTCCTTCTCTGCAAACAAATCACAGAAATGGGAGTCTGTCACTATAGCTGATGGCTAAATTGTAGTTATCAAGAATGCTTAATTTTTTTTTTCTTCATATGCTTATAAAACCTTACCTTTTTAATCTGTGAGAAGTATAACTCCTTTTTCTAATGGTGGGCCCAAATTCAATACAGAGTAGCTGACGTGTACAGAAACTCCTGTGCACGTTCCTTATATAATGCACAAATATATTTTGTTTGACAGCACCTTAGTGCAAAAACGTTGTGAAAATGACAGCCCTTCCCTGCGGTCAGATCTTTACAGATAAGACAAAGCACAATTTTAGGCTTTACTAGTAAGGTAGTTTTCCTGAGTTTATTGAATTGTGATGTCTTCATTAACAAAAAGCGTGGAAAAAACCCTTAGGAAACCCTAACAGGAATATGCAGAAATTAAACTGAAACAGATATATATGTGAGAGATTTTCTTATCTTGTGGGAAAGTATTTAAGCTAAATAACTTTAGCTTAAAACAATAAATGTTATGAGGACCTTTATAAATATTTAGAGACTAGTAATGGAGAAATACAGAACCACTAAGTCTATTACATGCTTTTACTCTAGCAAAGGCCTCTGGCTGACAATATAGAGAAAATAACATGAGAAAATCTCTCTGACAGCTAGACAGAGAAGCCATTTGCCTCATCTTAGTTTCTATCACAGCTATCTCTGTGCTGACACCGAGAAGAGCAGTGTTTATGGAACCGCAGGAAGGAATTGCTGATGATCCTCAGCCCTCCAGAGGCAGCAGGGATCATGCCACTGGCCCATGCTGCCCTCCCAGCCAGCCCTGATGCCCCAGGTGTCAGGAAGCTGTCTCTAAAAGGCTTTTGTTTACAGAGTTATTGAAGTGAAAGAGCAGTACTAACTGGGACAATTTCCCACTTAAATGAAAAATATGCATTTTTTTTTTTTCCTCCCAAACAAGATGGCAAGTCTCTGACACTGAAAGATCATCAGGGAGAGGATACTCCAGAGCATCAATGCCAGGGTACAGACTGCACAGAACAGCAGTGGCAAGCACCTGAAAATATTGCTGGCATTATGAAATTCAAGTGCAGGTGCAGATCAGCCTGTTTCTAGTTGCCTGCTTAGATATGGGTTTTGCAGCCTGTCTTTCAGCAAATGTTCATTGGAAACTGTAATACAGAAGTTTAACCTTCACTTTTTGTATGGCTCATTCCCTTTTTTATCAATATCGAGTCAAGTTTAATGTAGGCAGGACCTTCCTAGCCATAGCTGATGATCACAGTAGCTTGAGGATTGTTCTTGGCATGAGACAGTTCTTTATAAAAAGGAGAAAAGGCAAACACATTAAAAAAAATCAGGTACTTATGAAGCTTTTTTCCATATGCAGTATTCACACAATAGTTAATCCTTGCAGGAACTCAGAATTACCAAGGAAAAATAATTTCTGTGAAGTGCTCTGCTCCAGGATTGATTTCCCTATACAGCAGAAAAAGAAAAAAAAAAAAAAAGAGAAATTTTGTACATAGAACCAGGATTCACAGAAGTTTTCTGAGCAAGGATGTTACAATGTCACCAGGTTTAAAGAGCAGCAGGGTAGTGGTCATTTTCACTGTAAGAGATATTGATGTCCCTGAGCTCTTATGCACCAGTATGGTTGGACTGGATGGGAGATCATGTATTTGCTGCATTTTAGCTTGTATCTGTATCATGGGACATAATGGGAGTTAAGATGCCTTGCTCCTTTTTCGTATTTGACTCCATTTCTTGGTGCACTGTTGACAAAAGCGAGATCAGAAGAGTTGGTGTTACCTCTGAGAACTGATCAGCTCATTTCACTCCCTTGTGATGGAGCTTCAGAAAACTTTAAAATTTAAGTTTTTGGCCTGAAATCCATGCCGATGGTGTTTGGGTTATGTTTGGACTACTGTTACTGCTAATGTAGACATGGTGTGAATGGTTCCTGTGGGGCAGGAACTGTCAACAGCTTCTTGTGAGTCAACCTCTCCAGTTAAACCCCATCTCTCCTTTCTTCCCAGGCACAGCAGGAATCTCTTACCAGGGTCTCACAAGCAAGGTTATCAGCCCCAGATTATCCAGGATGCTCCTTGTTGATCAGCTTTGTTTTCTCCTCATGCTTTCCACTGGATTAGTTTCTGGGTGCTAGAGCATTCAGGGAGTTTGTGTAACAGGGGTATGATACATGCTGTTGATACTTAGGACCCCAGCTTGTTACAAGACCAATTTACACAGGGATGAGGCTACTTGCAGTGAGACCGTAGGTGAAACACACTTGTCTACCCTGATCAGGGTTTAGCTTTGGAACAGCAATGACAGCCCATTATGCAGTATTTTCTTATGATGGGCCATCTTAAATGCTTTGTATACATTATTCTTAATTGCATTCTGACAGTGTGTCTGCTGCTTCTGCACTAAAGCAAAACAGCTCCAAAACATGAGTGGTGCTGGAAGTGAGTTGAGAAAACACTAGTGGGAGTGTTCCTGCTCTGTGTCGGGCCTGGTCACAACTACTGTGACTCTTCAGATTCACTTTTTCCCCTTGTTTCATGCCCAGGCAGAGATTGTAAAGCGACACAGAAGGTGGGGCATTTTTAAGAACGCATGCATTATAAATCATATAATGATTTGTGTTGGAAGGAACTATAAAGATTATCTAGTTCCAATCCCCCTGCCATGGCAAACATATACATATATTTTTACCTGTGGAATTGTTTTATTTAGATCACTAGAAAAGAGATTTAAAAATCCATGTCCTTGCTTATGTTTTGGCTTTACATTTTTTCCCTATGCCATCCTAGGTAATTGCAGTCCTTGAGGTCAATCTTACTTTCAGTTGCTCCTTTGCTGTGTAAGTCAGGGATGCTGCAAGGAGAACTCTCTTTTCAAATCACTGTTACAATTTGAACTTCAAATGACGTGGATATGTTTCTGTTGGCCTTGAGTTTAATTGAAGGTTGTTTTTGCAAATGGTAGGAACAAATTAAGGCAGCCACAGGGTTTTGGATCTCCTTGCTCCAGCTCTTGGAATGTGCTGCTCCTGAATCCTGGAGTGCAGTCTCCCTCGAGTGTGGAAGATGGTGCAGGGCAAAGATTGTCCTGTGGCTGTCAGTGTTGATACCAGCCAGAATTTCAGCCCTGGGTGAAATGTCAGCAGCCACCACTGCTCTCATATCGCCCAGTGTTTAGCTCATATGGCCAGAATTTCAGACAGTAGATATCTGCTTCATGAAAGAGTCTGTGCAAACAGAAGAAACAATTTCCTCAGTTTCCTGTATGCACCTACTGGCGCTACTTTAGTGGCACAAACTGTACAGCACACATTATTCATGTCTGTTTCTCTCTCTGGGGTTTGGCCTTCAGATTGTTTCAGTATCGTACGACTGCACGGATGTACTCACTGTCCAGCATGACTGAGAAGGAACATAAATCTGTAGTTCACCTTGGCCTGCAGTCAGTGTTGAGTTCACTTTCTGACTGGCTGTGTTAATCAGGTATCCCACTCTTCCAGCTGCAAATCAGGCATTGTGATTAATACTCACAAGGAGAGAGCTAATTACTACTGGCATGTAGCTGTTTTATGTTTCTCTCTTTTCTGGGAGCCAAATCCAACCATATGGAAAAATGTAGCTTAGACACTATAAATATGATTTCACTTAGACAGTCATCTCTTCTGTTTTCTGTTATCACAGCAGTGTCAGCACAAGCAAAACAATGAAAGTGAAGAGATGCTGTTGCAAATTTTACTACAAGTTTGAGGTCTTGGGACTTTTTTTTTTTTTTTCTTCAAGGACACTGTGTTAATCTGAAGAAAGAGGGCTTGATTTGTGTTCATTTATGCCTGCCACAATTATTTAAGAAATAGCTTCAGTGATCATACTTGAAGAGCTCTGGTTCTTCTTTAACTATTTCTGGCAGAGCTAGAAAGATATGCTTTGTGCTTTGTATCATGACAACTTGTCCTCTCCAATAAGCCACATCTTAAACTGTGTCAGCCCTCTCTACATTCAAAGTAGCTGTCTTCCATTCGTTGCTGTTGGAATGAAGCTGTTGACTGTGTGTCTGCAGTGCAGCCAGCAGCAGCAAGTGAGGATTTCCACAGGAAGGGAAAGCTGTAGCAGCAAACTGCAGATGAGCATCAGGCAGTGATTGAATCCAAATAGCTAGGAATCTTTGGGCAGAGCCACTTCTGATCTTCATTTTGATCATCATAGAACTTAGCAAATAAAAAAACCATCTGCATTTGAGAACCCATTCACAAGGCTGGTGTTCTAGTATCAGCCACTGAAACTTTACTGAAATGGGAAAAAAACACAGGCGTATGAAATAAAATGAGGAGGAGTAGGAGTATCTCTTATCATATTCTGAATCTTTGCAAGATTGCTGTAAAGCAGAGACTGTCTTCTAAGAACCGCAAACAGTTCTCCCCAAAGCCACTTCTTTGTGTTGTGTTTTTAGATTATTTTTTAACTATGTTGTCAAGCATTCATAGGCTGAATTAGTAAATGTGACTTTACAGCAAGAGAGAGATGTCAAGGATGGGTTTCTAAAACGCTGTGTTGAAGAAGTTTAGGTGAGTAGCAAGAGGAAAAGGCCTTTGTTGTTCAGCTTCCCCTGAAATCTAAAGAGCATCCTGCCATGGTTTAGGGTTCTGGGGCAGTGAGAAAAACTGGAAAGAAATAGAAAAATACCTGTTGCAATGGAGGCAGGAGAGCTCTTCCTTTCTTTACATGATTGCTGTTGCAGTCTTGCCTTGCAATGGGTGCCTCAAATAGCTTTTCACTGGTCTTCTGAAGTAGCTGACCAACCTTATCTTCCATAAGTGTATTTTCTTCTGAGATGTCTCATTTTGCTTGTGAAAAGTTTCAGAAATAACTTCTGTTACAGCCATTCCTATCCAGGCCTTAAAGCATATACCTAACCCGTACACAGTTGCATCAATATGACAGAATTCAGTTTGGGTATTATTCCCCTCTTTAAGGTAAAAGTTGTCAGAAGCACCATGAAGTAAATGATAGTAAAGCATAATCTAGTGCCAAAAAAAGGTTCTAATTCAGTTGTCTCATCAAAGATCAATACCATGATAGAAATTAAACTGCTGCTCTGAGGCTGATACAGAGAGCTCTGTGAAATCTCCTATCATCTTTCTGTCTCAGGAACTGCTTCCATAATCATTTCTCTTCCAAGTCTTCTGTTCAATGCACTACTTCTTTTCGTGACACTTAACCCGCTAGCGTTGTGTACTGTATGTATTATGCATTGCCTTTTGTGCATGCCATATATTACGAAGAGCTTCCTATCCCTAAGGGTTTCTGTAGCTATTTCTGTGAGTTTGTCCTGCAGGGCACTTTCATGAAAGTCATCAGTTAGCCTTCACTATGAAGAAAGGGAACTGAAAGTAGGCCAAGCTCATTAGATTATGATTAAAAGGCAGATGTTTTTCTTTTTTTTTTTTTATGATGCACTGAATGTGGTTCTAGTGGGTGGGCACTGGGCAGAAGTGGTGCTGGTGAAGTCACAGGTGCTGTGTCCTTGGTCACTCTGCCTTTTCAGTTATTTTATAGTTTTAATTGAATACTGACTCATGAAGACTACTGTGACTTTTAATTTCATTCAAGTGACTTTCTTTTATGAGTCTTAAAAAAGAAATGCCATGCATGGTCTTGCCTTTGCTGTCTAGGATGAATCTAGAGCAGATAGTTGGAAGCATAACTAAGTTTGTTTCAAAGCAGGCTTGTAATTTGCCCCTTATGATGCTGTATCTTCAGGTCTTTTGGGAACATGCCTTTCTCCACTACAAATAGAGGATTTTCCCTCAGAAGTACTTTAGAACCTGCCTTGAGGTCCCCAAGCTGGTGAAGTCACAGGCTGCCCAAGGACCTTGGTGTGAGGACCTGGTCCCAGCCCCATGGTGGGAGCTGTGCACTCCCTCCTTGACTCTGGTGAGGCTGAAGGGTCAGTGGGACCCCCCTATCCCCAATTGCACCTCTTCCTCTGTCAAGACAGTGACCTGCCTATTTTAGAGTCTCAGCTGAGTTGGAATAGCAGAGTTAGCAACTTCATCTCTGTGTCAGAATTGGAAAACAATTCATCAGATGTAGTTCAAGTAGTAAATGGTCTGTACAGGCTCCGTGTGGGGCCTGGATTCCTGCAGTCCCCAGGTGTTCAGCTCCCACCTGCAGCCCTCCCTTTACTGTTTGCTGTGGTCTCTACAGACACAGTGCTGTGCTCCACATGTGACGCCTTGGTGACCAGGAGGATTTTTCAGGAGGCAGGGCTGGGTAAGGTGCCTTTTATTTCACTAGCAGATCCAGACAAGCTGTCAGGCCTTATCCTGCTCTCCTTTGTCAGTCAGAGGCAAGTAGGAAATTACAGACTGTAGCTCTGGCTTAATTAACTACCTGCTATTCTTGTCCTCTTGCACCCACAGTAAGTATTTATACACAAAACACTACACACAAGGCTGAGGCTCTCTATTTTTCCTTGATCAGCAGTACTTTTCCCATGTAAGGTGGTAACTCACCTCCTTGAAAGCACACACTGGCATTTTTCCCTCTTGTTAATCATCCATATTTCATTGGTCACCGTGATCATCACAGGTTGTACTCCGAGTGATTCCTTGGAACCAGTTGATTTCCATAAGTACGCAGCATTTAAACACAGCTTGCTATCATGTGTCTGTTTCCCTCCCTTCTCCTTAGATGTAAAGGAGCATCCCACTATGGCCTTACCAAGGAACGGAAGAGGCGTTCCCAGGACTGCTCTCCGGACCATGGCTCCAGCTTAGCAGTAGCTGCCCTGGGCCCTGAGCTCTCGGCAGCCGCGGCCATCGCCTTAATGACAGATGAGCCGGGGCTGGTGAACCCGGCCTTCAGCCCCACCTCAGAGGACAGCCAGCTGGGCAGCAGCCCCGGAGACCTGCACCGCAGCAACCGGAGCAGAAGTAAGAGCCAAAAATGGTGGCTTCAGAGCCCGGTAGCCCCTTGCAACCTTCATTTTTCTGTTAAATATATGTCACTGAAGGATTAAAAGATGTAAAAAATTTAGAAAAGGTAAAGGGGTGGGGGAAGCTAAAGCTTTCAATTTATATGGTTTATCAAATTGAGTGACCTAGTAGATTTAAGGTGGAAAAAAGATGAATTGGCCAAGGACAGCATCAAGTTGCAGATGGAATAGCTGTACACATGTAAACTGCAAATCGTTAGAGAGATTATTTAGTTAAGTCAGCTCAGTTGGAAGATTAAATGTTATGTGTGATGGGCTGGGGAGATGGTGTGGCTGGGCAATGTGTCTCCACTAAATCTTGGTGGCCCAAGTAACCCCCACAGACATGGGCACCTGCCCAAAATCCTGTTGGGAACTGTGTTTTGCATTTGCCAAGTATTTTCAGGAAAAAATACCCTTAAGAATTGCCTTAGGAGCTTGGGGGACATTTGCCAGCTTCTTGGGAAGGTGCAGTTTGGAGGAACCGGTCCTGCTGAAATAACAACAGTCAGGGACAAGCTGCATCAGGAAACTTTGCCTTGATCTTTCACCTTGTGACACTGATGATGTTATGTTTGAAAAACATGGCCTGGCCAAAGCCAGAGTCAGAAGAGTTAATGGTGAGTTCAAAGCATGTATTTGAGGATTCTGAAGATAAAATGGAAAAGCCAACCTTGTGTGCCATCAGTTGCATGTTGGGAAAATGGAGGAAGGGATGAAGAAAGACTAGGAAATGAGAAGCATTATCCTTTTGTTGTGCCAGGGTTTGGAGACATGAGGAAAGGAAGAGTGCAAGAAGAGAGCACCATAATCTCAATAAATTCTGTCAGTTTTATTGAGTGTAGAGGCCACAGTCTGGTTTGAGGGAATGTTGCATTATTAGATTACAGTATTTGGCTAGCATGCAGAGCTGGAACAGACAAAAGAGCAACAGCCATGAAGATACGTTTAGCAGGATGGAAAAGAGTGACATGTTTTGCAAGTATTATGACTTTTCTTTTTATTGCCATATGTGAGTCTTAATATGTGATTTTTTGATCCCTCCCACCTGATAATATTTGCATTTTTTGATGTGAAATATTTGGCAATCATCAGTGGCTTTAGAAGCATTGCAAGGTTTTGAGGCAGTAGTAGTAGTATTGGAGATTTTTTCAAGAACAGTTTTTAGTAACTTTCAGTCTTTTTTGGTCAAATGTGTATAGCTTGGGAAGGGCAGTGCTTCTTCCTTTTACATGTATTTTTCACAAAATTGCTTCTGATTCGGTCTTGATGGATTCCTTCCTAGGCTATCACACTCACAGGAGATTTCTCCATGTGGTTGTCAAAACAGACAGGAAGGTGGCAATTCGAGGGTGTGGGACGGAGGTAGGGTGATTGTACCCAGATTCAGGTGGGTGCAGCCTTGAAGTAGCTGGTGCTACTACTACTGCTGCTACTACCACTAGTGGGTGCAGCAGGACTCAGGGGCAAAGGTGAGGTACAGCAGCCTTGATATTCACGTTATATCCCATCATATGCTGAGGGCTGCAGAAATGTTGAGGTTCTAGACCAGAACTGCTGAACTGCATTGATCTGTTTTTTTCCTGCTGTTGCAGCTCGACACTTTGAACGTTCTACTATAAGAAGCAGATCTTTTAAAAAAATAAACAAGGCATTCAGTGTTCTTCGAAGGACAAAAAGTGGAAGTGCCGTTTCCAACCAGACTGATCGGGAGACTGTTGGAAACTCTGCTGCTGGAGAGGAAGGTAATGTTTTATTCATCTCATGTTATCACTAAAAATGGGGTAGGGGGCCCTATCCATGTGGGAATTGGATATCCGTCACTGACGTGCCTTTCATATGGTGGGCTCTGCGTGATTAAAAGAAACAAGCCAGAAAACACAATCTTTCCTTATTTTCTTCTCTCAAAAGATGTTACTGACTGGCAGGCAAGAATATTGCTGGGGTGTGTGGGACCTCACATAGGGCTGTTCTGGTAACAGCCTGGATGCTACAGCCAGCCCAGTATCTAGCCCATGGGATGTGGGATCTGGGCATCTGGGATCTATTACTGGAGCTGTCATTGATTTGCTCTGTAATTTTGTTCAATCCTCTTCATCAGCATATGCCTGTCCCTCCAAAGTGAGGGAATGAATAATCATACTTTAGAAGAACTTAATGAGTTTTGGCTAATGTTTATGAAGCATTGGAAATTCCCAGTGGGAGGATGGCATGAAAGTGCAAAGTACTGTAATTACTCCAGCATTTCTGTGGGCTCCTTTATTACCTTAGGTGATGTGGTAAGAATGCTCTGCTCTTAAACAGCAGGGAGAGGCAAGTCTGTCTGATGTGTGTCAGCGATGAGGGGTCTGGCAGGTAGTAACACTTAACATTTGGCATTCTCAAAGCAATAAGCAAATGTTACTAATCAGTTTGGATCATAATTATGAGACCAACAATGACATTCATGCATCAAGAGGAAGTGATGATAGAGTGGGAATCAATGTCTTAATCAAGGTCTTCACTCAACTTATTAATCCTTGATGCCTCAATACCTCATGTCTCTTCCCAGATCAAATGTTCAGGATGCAGGCTTTAAGAATACAAAATATCCAACTTCCTTTTGCTCTGTATTCAAGTTCTCCATGAAACACACACAAAATAAGCACAAAAAAGGTGCCAGATGCTATTCTCAGGCGTCATTGTGATACCATTGTGAATAGCAGTGAATCAGAGAACCGTGTTCGATATTCTTCTGCTTTATTCTCTTATTCCTTCAGGAGAATTTCACTGTGTTACTGTGTTCTTGATACTTACTCTCTTACTTCACATACTTGCTGATAGAACTGAAATAAAAGATGGTAATTCAAAATTGTGAACCTTTTCCATAAAATGGATGTGAATATACTCCTTGATCTGGAAACATAATGAATAATTCTGCTGTATTTTAAATATTTTTTAATATTTTTTATTATTAAAAATAATATTTTGTTTTTTTCCCCCAAATAAAATTTTGCAATTAAGTTCTTTGTATCTCTGAGCAGGCAGATAAATTTCTAATTCCATAGCAGCGCTTCAATCCACTGTAAGCAAAAGCTTGCCTTTTTTCAGAATGAGTGAAATTCTCCATGCCTCAAGTTCATATTTTTCAAAAGACATCTCTTCAGGATGAGATACAGACTGCTTTGTACCTAGACGTATAGCTGACTATAGCAATAGTTCCACTGAAGTCTTGGCTTCATGTCCAGAGTGTGCAAATAATCTAGATGTCAACAGCACCTATCCAGTAGCCCAGTGCAGTCCAGATATTAGCAGAAGTTGGCAGAAAGGGGTGAAGATGGCACTGGCCTTTACATTTCCAGCAAATGAAAAGTGTTGTTGTGTCTATAATGGATGTATAATGGCAGTCACTCCAGGGCCCCATTGACGGTGTCAGGATTGTCATTCTCTCCTTGGCTCTGCTTGTGGTTTCATTCCTCTGCACCAAGCATGCCTGTAAACTTCCAAATGTGTTCTGCTGCACTGGAAAAACCAGGTAGACATGTAATTACTTAATAAGCAGTTACCCTTAAGTATGAGGTCACAGAAGCTGGGTACCTGAATTACTTTATTAATTACATCTGCAAAGAACGCATTTTGATTACACAGTTCTGGAATTTGATCCTTAAAAAAATGCAAGCAAGTAACTTGAAGCAATACTAATACAACTTGAACAAAGATTTCTATTCAGTCCTTTGCAACAGGTGCTTTGTGTATGGCAACTCAAGTGCTTTCTGTTTCTTCTTCTTGGAGGAAGAAATAAATGTACATCTTTTTGTAGCAGTTGTCATCATCCTGCCAGCTGGGGGCTGGGTTTCTTCTCCAGTTCTGTATGTTTTCTTCTTTTATTTATTTTTTTTTTAACCTCAGCTGCTCTGAAGAGTCTGCAGCTAGAATTCTGATTAGAGCTGTTGGTCAGTCTTTAGCTGATAGCTGCTGTTAGCACTGCCCTGTGCTCACTAAAAGTCTTGCCCATTGAAGAAAAAGCAGCCCTGCAAGTCTGTCTCACCATTGCCGTGCCACTCTTCCAGGAATGGAGGTGCTTCTGTGGGGGTGAATGACGTGGATCCTTCAGAGGTCCCCACACCCAGTGCTTTGCCCAAAGTTTCACAGGTTTGTGTCTGGTACCATCTGAGAACACAACTCAGCCACGACTCATTGCCACAGGAGATCAGACAGTACCTCACCAACCACTTTCCTCAGTGGGTTTAGTCAGTGCATGAGTAAAGCTGAGACTATAACCAGCCTCACAGTGAGCACAGAGTGATAGAAGCCCCCTCTTGCTGATAACCTCTTCTTCATAAAGGAGCATAAGGTCATCTGGCAAAGCTCAATTGTGTAATTTATAATGTATAAACTCCAGTTTTCAGCATACCCCCATCCTAATTCGCATGTCTCTGTTTAATCTGTATTTTGCCTGTATTTTGGTCAAAGGAGCTCTGAGAATGAACACCATAACAAGGAGCCATGTATTAGCCATCAGCATCCCTTCATGGAGAGTGTGGAGGTGCCTTTAATCTGAAGCTGCTATGTTTGTTAAGCCAGTGCTCAATTGCAATATAACTGTGAGGGTACAAGACAAAAAAATAGTTTCTGATGAGGAAGCAAAAGCATTCAAATTCTTCTTAACTTGAACCTGAATCTAGTACTGGTTTTGGAAAACACTTTGACACCCAGAGACATTGTAAAATATGATGTATAATATTAAATATGTTTCTGTTATAATTACAGCAGAGAAGTAGCTATAGTCTAATGCTATTTTATACCTGGAGCTGGTAGCCATCCTGAACTGTGCAGATTACTTCACAATTTATGGTTATATCCTGTGGTTTGATTTGTTTAAACAATGTTATATGTGCTCATTTTGGATTTAAATTATTCAGGCTTTCTTAGTTTCTCTGTTTTTGTGGCATTTTCAGTATAGAATTGTTAAATGTCCAAACCAAAGAAAATGTTAGAGGTGAATGAAAAGGACAAACACTAATGCAAAAATATTTTGGGGGAAGGAGCTGTTAAGATTTTCTCATTTTTAATACTTTGGTATTTGTAAAATCCCGTGAAAAAAATATTTGACTGTGGGCTGCACCCGAGCTTGTGCTATTAATCTGAGAGGCATTTCATTAACAGCATTTACAGCTACAAATAGCTTTCCAGGTTTGAAGTAGAAGTTTAGAAAATTTAAAAGAAAGAGTTTCATTCTGAGATGTGAGGGAAGGTGACAGGGACATGCTTACGGCATGGATGCATTTAAGATGTAATATCTTCTGACTAGATCTACTAGTGTAAATGACCTTGACAATCTACTTAAATGATAAAATATCTCCAAGCAAAGACTGCTCCAGCTTTGCTATGCTTATTTGTATCACTGTGCTCTTAGTTTGGCTGTACACCCTAAATTCAGTTCCAGTAAAGATTATAGATATATACAGACTATACACTTTACTCAAACTGATCTACAAATACAAGTTGTAAACCATCTAATGTTTTAGGAGCAAAGAATTTGCACGCACAATTGAAAAACTTTCATTCGGGTTTAGAGTAAAAGAGCTGTGTTTTTGACTTTCAAAAACATTCATTGATTTCATTTTGCAGTCAAGCCATTGTAAAAGAAATTTAATTTAGGATTTCTTGAGGATCGCAAATGTTTTTTGAAGTCAAACTCAGTCTCAGTGGATGCAGTTCTACCATCTGTTATTGCTTTGCAGCAGTCAAGACCAAGGCAGCCCCAGCAGGCACTGGTAGAACAGGCTTCCCTCTTGTACTTTTCAGTGTGAACCCTGTTACATTTCTGAGGAATATATATACACATATATAAGGTAGGTAGGTAGGTAGGTAGGTAGATAGATAGATAGATAGATAGATAGATAGATAGATGATAGATAGATAGATAGATAGATAGATAGATAGATAGATAGATAGATATTATAAAGTATGTGAAGATATTATAAAGTATGTGAAGAAAAAAGAAGGTGAGTGAAAAACAGATGTCATCAACCATTTCATGGCATTAAGGCTCTCTATGTGCAGAAAAAAAGTGCTTTATCCAGCTCCAGGACAAGACAGTGCAGCCCAGCTTCTGTCTCAGGAAGGCTGCACCCCACGGAAATCCTCAAGATTTCTGTGGGGTGCAGCCCTATTTTCCTACAGAAAAATAGGCTCCTATTTTTTCTCAGATTTGATTCAGTTGCCATTCTGATTTCCCAAAACAGCTGTTACAGAACTGGTTCAAAGTATTCTGCTCTGGAATGATGAGCCAGGCAATTTCCTGAAGAAAGAGATTGTCTCTGTAGCATTTGTTCTACTGCAGACTGATAAATTTGTCTGCTGTAAATAAGAGTCGCAACTCTAGAGACACAGTCAACTCAGCAACAGTTTCATTGTAGTTCTTCTGGGACTGCTTTGGTGAGAGGAATGTCCAGAAGCAAGAAGAGATATCAGAACTGGCATCACCTTCTACCTGCCCCTCCACTGGAGAAGCATCACTGGAGAATTAATGGAAGGCATTAAATCAAAATGATGGCAAACCTGTGTGAGAATGGCATGATAAATGAAAATCTATTGGGAAGGAAAATTTGCAGAATAAAGTTCCTCACCAACACAAGGGCATGTGACACTCACAGACACATGAATTTTCCAAGACTAGGTTACACAAGTTTCATTTAAATTCTGGTGTCCAGATGCTGGGAAGCATGAGTGTGTGTTCCTGCAGATGGTCCTGTTTGTGGGGGTGAGCTGACACATTAATCAGGCTGCCTGATCTAAATAAGTACTTGCAACCACAGATACAAGATACTGTAAACAAAACAGTCACCTTTGATTAATCTGGAGTCAAGAGCCGCAGCAAACATTGCACATTGTCACACTGAGTCCTGGGAATGAAGGCAGAAGCTACTCTCGTGGCAGCACTATTGGAAGGAGCACGATACACACAAAAGTCAGCAGAAACCTGAGCAGTGAAGGAATGCTACCATTAAATATTATAAACTGTGGGGAAAAAATAGTAAGAATACTTAAAATTTTGTCATTCTTTGTCATGGCTATACTAATGAATACTCAGTGTCCCATTTTGTGCCAGATAGGTGGAGTTCACTGTGCAAAGCTGGTCTCTCCTGTGTTGTTACCATAAAGTAATGTGTGAAAATGTCGATAAAATTGCACACTAATATTAAGAGAATGTTGCTTGAGAAAAATCCCACACAATCTTTCTGAATGCAGGTGACATTTTATTATATTGACAGATTCAGAATGCTCCATACAACCCCCCGTGACAAAAACACAACACTCTGTGGGAACACCTGGAAGAATCACCAAAAACAAGACAGAAAGTTTCCTTCTTTCTAGATTCAGCAGCTCTTCAATATTTAAGGACTGGAAATATAAAATGGTAAAGAAAGGTATGAAATAGTCCTGGGTTTTCCTCCTCTGGAAAACCTGACCAAAGAAAATGGAGAATTTTTCAATAAGAGTGTAAGGGCTGGAAAATGGAGTCTGTGAAAGATTATACTCCAGCTTCACAACAGAATTTGTATATATACATATATATATATATATGGAAGGTACAAGCCCTCAACTCAGTTGGAGTCCCTTAGATTGGGCTCCTGAGGCCCCATTCATGCATTGCAACCAGGTGCTGAAGCAGGGTCTACCTCTTCTGGGTATGGTTATACATTAAAAATTCAATTTGAAGACATTCTTTTCAAGGCATCATCTTGAAATACGTTCGGTAAGTTTTCATCAAACTGCACACAAGGTATGCAGACTTTTTGGTGGAAAAACAATTATCAATTTTATTATTTTAAAAAAAAGTGTATTTGTGTACTTTATATATTTAGAGTGACATATGTACTGTTAGTTTATCAAAATAGGCATTGGCCTTTTACTTACAACCGTCTAGATAGTTGATAATACAAATGTCCATATAGATGAAAAGAAGCAAGTCTTCAATGAAGAGAGCAGAAATTAATGGATCACAGAGGAGTTGTTTTGGTTTCTTAGCCCATCTGTGGAGAAAATGTTTCTGTTTATTATGTATATTTCATAAAGAACACAAATAAAATGAAGACAGGAAGTGAGGCAAACAGCTTGCTAACTATGAAAAAGTAGTATTAGAGACTTGCAGACTGGCAAGAACAGCATTTTGGAAAGATTTGGGTTGTTGTAGATTGCACATTTCAGAAGGAAATGAGACATTAAAAATTCCTATAAAAGAATCTGCATAAAGTCATACTGCAAATCAACCAAGTACTACTGCAAGACTTAACAAACCAGGTAAAGCATTGCTCAACATGCAAAGAAACCTATTTATGTTTGTAGGTTATGTAAAGGTGTAGGTAAGTCTTTTACAAGTATAGAGACTTGTTCACTGCTGCATTGCTCTCATTTTGCTCTGGGATAATTACAATTTGAAATAACATGAGAGTCTCAGTAGCTTGTTCAGTCCACAATTCTCCATGGACAGGAAATGCAAATGGATAATTCCTTAAGAAGAGTTTTTAGAATGAGGTATGATAAAATGAACAGCAGTGTCAAAAAGCATAGTTTGTTAGGATGTGAAGTGACTCATCCTGATAGAAGTAGGTCTATTATAGCACTGTTTTAGTAGTCTTCAATATATATATGCATATTAATTTATTTGCATGCAGGGAAGATCTAGGTGTCCTGATTTTCATTTGTATTTTAACATGTAACTGCCCTTATAGCTGCACTGAGAATGTGAAATGTGCATGCTTATTGTGATGCAGGGATCCGCCCATTGGTGATTTTTGAGGCATATTTGTATTGTCTGACTTTAAGCACCCCACTGGGATGCCAGAGTTAGCTGCCTCTTTTCTTACACAGCAAGTGGAGAACATTTGGCACCGCCAGGGTGAATTAGCACAGGAATCACTCTCTTTGGATGCCTGTGCACTACAAAGGAAGTCAGATGCAAGTAGATCACCAAACTGCATTTGAGGCCTGGATTTAGATCAAGTGAATCCACTCTTCAGGCTAGAGAGAATTTAGCAAATTACAGGCTGAGCATTTAGAAAATAGAGGAGCACATTGGAAATGAAGTGCCTTCCATCCCTGAGACATTAAAGTTGCCTGCAAAACTGAAGTAAACATGTATTAGCACAGAAACTGCTATTACAAGAGTAAATGGTTGAGTATTAGGCTGGTAAATGTATAGCTGAGTATTAGGTTGGTGAAGGATGTGTAGTTATCTAGACAGACTTTTATTGCCCATCGAGTCTGTGTAAAACCACAAGGTCGAAGTCTGTGCTACTGGTAGGTGCTTTTTACAGACATGGAGGAGGAACAGCTTCCCACCCTGAAGAGCATATGATCAAAGAAGTGGTAAGGGATGCAACATGGTGTTTTTCAATATTGTTTTTTTCCTGTTCTTTCTTTCCCCTTGCTCTCTCTAAAAAGGTTTTGGTGCCTTCTGGTTTGTTGCCTGCTAATTCTGTAGTAGAAATATTTATTCCATCTCAGATTCTGGTCTATTAGGTTTCATTTTACACTTAACCACTGTTCATTAACACTCACTGTCATTTCTAAAATACTTTCTTTTCTAAAATAAGTTATTGAAAAAATATTAGCAGTTAATTTTTTGACTTAGAGTTTTGTCATATAACCACTGGATTGGACTCACATGCAAAAAGTTTAAATGCTTTCTCTCAGGTTTGAGGGATTCAAAATAATTGAAGGCTGTTATGCCTGTGCTAGAAAATTCATTGCTGCTTTTACTTCAACTTTTCTCACTGCTGAATATGGATTAAAATTTTGAATTGACCTAGAAGGAAGGAAAGTATTAGTGACATGCTGTGAAATCAGACGTGCCAGTTGAAAAGTAGGGTTTGGAAGATGATACTCTTATCCAGCGCATTATAAATACTAAAAGGACCCATGCCCACTATTCCCTCCTCCCCACAGCCAGATTGCCAGGGCCAGCAGAGATCTTTCCCTCCAGGTACTTTGAGCATTCTGTGGTTTTAATAGACACCCCACAGTAAGAGCCATTCCTACTTCCTAGAATTCGAGTAGTGATGAAAGGAGAGGGGTCTGGTAGGGAAACCACTGTGTGCTTTGGTTTGTCAAAAAAATGTTGTCTTTCTGGTAGCTAAACATAAGTAAAAGGCTTCCTTGGATGTCACAAGACAAGAGCCCAGTCTTCCTCTGTGACACAAAAAATGGAGAAAACAGGGCAGCCTGGGATGCTACCAGTGAGTAGGGTTTACAGCTGAGCGCAGCAGGGATGGATGTTTGTTGAGGTGCCCATGCCCATCTGTTCTAGGGCCATCTGTTCTGTGGCCTGGTTCTGAGGTGTCTCTGGTGACCAAAAATGTATTTTATTCCCTTAAGATATTAATGTGTATAACTGTAAGTACTTTTCATCTGTCTGGATTATATCAAAGGCTTAAGGCTGCATTTTGTGGGGGGAAAAAGGAGATTTGAATATATTAATTGGAAGAAGATCCCTTCAAGTCCATTCAGCAAGCTTACCTATCCTTTCCTTCCCACTTGGTATAAATCGCATCCATGCATAAAACCTAGTTTGACTAACTGGCAGGTACTTGAGGTTGTGCAGTGCATGTTTCAACAAAGCAAAGCCGTGTCATCAAATAAATACCTTACAATATGCATTTCCAGGTTTTCCCAGGTTGTACCACCTGATCCCAGATGGGGAAATTACCTGCATTAAGATCAGCCGTACCGATCCCCATGAAAATCTGGCCATTAGGATTGTGGGAGGCAGCGAGACCCCTTTGGTTCACATTATTATACAGCATATTTATCGAGATGGGGTAATTGCCAGAGATGGAAGATTGCTGCCTGGAGACATGATACTAAAGGTACAGTACTGTGGAGGTAAAAGATAAAAATATCCTGATGAAGAATAAGATAGTTTAAGTTGATCATGATGAGATTTGCAATGTTGCATGCAGAAAGATGTTCTCAAGTTCAGAGCACCACCTGTAAGGCAGTATGATTTCCTAGCTTTTGCTGACCCCAGTGGTAGCTGAGGACACATGAGGTATGCTAAGGCTGTGCTATGCCTTTTGCTTTATGTCAAATAGACTTGACCAAATGGTTTTCCCAGGATCACAATGTGGGCATACTTCACTCTAGCTGTGAATAAAAATGCTTCTGGACGGTGGTTCCCGACAGCAGCTGGATAAGCATCCCCCACCCAGCTATGTGTTTCAGGGAAGCTTTTTGTCCTGGTGCCAGCACAGAGCAGCAGAGTTAATGGCAATACTAAGACAAAGCTGTTCTGGCAGGGCATATTCAAACTGCACAGTGAAACTGTAGCATGGATGGCCCCGGCCTAGCGCTTCCCAGCCGTGGCTGAGTGCCCAGGATTTACCAAGGATTCCTGTGAATTTCAGCCCCATCCTGGTGCAGCTCATGCTGTTTGTGGTACTCAAGGTAGCAACTTAAAGATAGTTGAGCTGTGTCTCTCTGGGTGTAGTCCTCCCCACCAGACTGCAGCAGAACAGCCCCATCATGTGCACATAGGCAATCTAAAAAAGCAAACACCAGCCAAATACTTTTGTCCATGTTGGGGAATATTTCTATTACATTTTGGAGATGTTTCTTAATATTCAAATGGTTCAACCTGTGCAATGTAAAGCTACATGGAAATAAATTGTCTGATTCAGGTTTTCTAGCCAGTGATGAAATACAATCTTGCAACTGGTTTTCATTTAGCAATATGAAGTGCAATGCCTAGTAACTCTTACACATATGAACATGCAGAGATTGACTGGAAACTCTTTTTTCCTCTTTCTTTTCCCCAGCCAAATTTAAAAAGTGGTAGTTATACAGTTTAACTGTCATCCAAATTCAATCTTCCTGGAAAATATTGAGAAAAAAAGGAAAGTCTGATTCTCTAAAGTGGTAAATCAGCATAATTGTTAGTAAATATTCAGAGCATTTAAACTTCTACTTGAGGCTCTTTCCTTCTTTAATTAGATTTATTAGCAAAGAAATAGAAGTTTTTACTGTACCTAGAACAGCTGGGAGATAAAGAAGAAAAGAAACAGCAGGAAAACAGTGGGAGTGAAAGGAAAGACTGGCAAGGCAGTTTGAAATCAGAAGCCTGTGGAATAAAACTAAGGTATATGAAAGGATATTGAAGCTTGGGAAAGAGCAATAAGAAAGGTGAAAACTAACATGTATGTCTGGAGACTATCAGGGAGAAAGGGGAAGAAAAAGGACAGAAATTGTGCAGCGCATCCTTTCCTCGGGGGGAAGATTGTTCTGCACTGCAAACTTGGCCTCCCATGTGACACAGTTTGGAGTAGCACATGTCACTTCATATGAAGACATCCGTGTATATAGATCTGCCCTGCTCAGTGCGAACCATCCATCTTTCTGCTGCTGATTTACACTTCTTTTTTCCAGGTAAATGGCATGGACATCAAAAATGTGCCTCACAACTATGCCCTGTCAATCCTGAAGCAACCCTGCCACGTGCTCCGACTGACGGTGCTCCGAGAGCAGAGGTACCGATGCCGAAACAGTGGACTTTCCCTCGATGCTCACTGCAACAGGGATGACAGCTTCCATGTTGTGCTAAACAAGAGCAGTCCAGATGAGCAGCTGGGAATAAAGCTGGTCCGCAAGGCCGACGAGCCAGGGGTATTTATTTTCAACTTGCTGGAAGGTGGCATGGCTGCCCGTGATGGACAGCTGCAGGAGAACGACCGCGTGCTGGCCATCAATGGGCACGACCATCGCTACGGCAGTCCAGAGAGCGCAGCCCAGCTCATACAGGTGCGTCATCCCCGCTTTAACCACGGGGTTCCAACTGTGCAAAAACCAAGTGGTGTTTTTTCACCATCCATTGCAAAGCAGGGGCCAAACATGGAGTCTTGTGTATTTGGAAGAGGGAAGGAGTCAAGGCTGGATGGGAATTTACTCCTCTGAGAGCTCCTTGGTTTTACTGGGGGGACGAGTGTGAACATGTGCATGGACTCTCACAGAGGTGCCTGCTACCATTAGCTTCTGGAACATATAGATCAATGCAAATATCTGTATACTCTGATCATCACCAGAGTGATGCCAGCTGCCAGAAGGCATGCCAGCCTGCAACCTGGCAGCATGGTTTCCAGCCGAATCCTGACTCCTCTGGCTCAGAAGGAGTCACAGTGCTCTCTGGTTCAGCCCTGGAGCAAACTACAGTAGCCTAAGGCAGTGGACGTCATGTTTCAGGATGAACATCACCCTCCCAGACTCAATGATTTCCCATGGATCTGGTTTACAACTGAAGGTAGTCCGTACCTTATAGATATTTCTTACCTAAATCTAGTATATGGATATCCAGTTGTTTTGAGAAAATGGATCTGTAGCTGTAGTTTTAATTAATCTCTGTTTAGACTCATGTGGAGTACTAAATGGGTGCTAACACAGAGCTGTCAGACAAAAAAATCCCATGCCTTTCTTAGCTACAGAATTGGCCAGCTTCTGCTGCCTTATTCTCCCTCCAGAACCAATTTCGGGTTTTTTGTTTATAGACTATGTTTTTAGAATACTTCAACATAAAAGGCAAAGCCAAGAATCTTTTGTTAATTTATCTCATATTTATAGCCATTATTACACTTGTATACAATTTTGAACCTCATTTGGAGGCATGTAGACTGTTCACATATTGAAGAATTTCATGGGCTTCAGTAACAAGCTGATCAAATCAGGCCAGCTGCTTCTTCTTTCTGACAGGTATAATCAGGGGAGTATCAGTCAGACTGAAACAGTTAAATCCATGCATTTTGTGGAAAGGATTCCTTTGTTAACATAGATTCATTCTTGACTGTAGCCAACTTTTATTGTGAAATTTATAGCACAGGTGAAGAAAATGTTCTCCCCTTACATAATGCCAGTTGTCGAAATTCTGGTCCAGCATCTTTCTGGATTACCTTCTGTAGCTCACTAACTGGGAACAGAAGACAGAAGGGGGAAGGTTTAAATTTTCTGAGGGCAACAAGCCTGGAATGAAAAGTTTTCTAAAAAACTATTATTCTTGGAACAGTTCTTTATGGCTACAAAACAAGGCATCAGTACTTCATAAGCAAAAAACAAATGAGATGAAATGGAAAAAAATACTAACAAGAGTGTTCACATACAAGTATTTAAAAGTACAACTAAAGCCCTTATTGGTCTCCAAAGAGTGAATGTTATTTATAATAATGCTTGAAATACACACCAGTCCCTGGGAATTTAAACAAGCCCATCAAATAGGAAACTCAGGTTTCCAAACAGCCAGGATTACATTGCATTGATGTGAGCTCTATGAATCACATTTGTCTAGCGCAAAATTCCTGGAACCTATGTCTTTTTGTTATGTTTTTCATCAATTATCATTTGCCTTTCCTGTTTCCATGTTATGCTTTATACTGAAGCCACAAGTGTTTTGCATTTGCTTCTTACACGAAGGGCTATTTCACTGTGTCCTCTGATTTCTCAACAGCATCCTTCCTGCCTGTTGAGATCTCAGCATGTCACTTGCAGTGCACTGAGGTCTTCTAATTTATAGTGGTGAAAGCTACAAATACACCATCAGTTTCTTCAAAAGCAGAACATTCACTAAAAGGTGCAGTGGCTTGTTAAATGAAGCACAGCTGGAAGACTGTCAGATTTCTGTGTGATCTGATTATTTTTGCCTTTTAAATAATGAATAATTGAGACATATCTGATTCTTGATGCCTATAGAAACTATACACTAGCATATGTGAAGCAGTTGCTAATCACTAGAGTAGATGTCTGGCTGTTTATAAGCTCTAAGCTCTGTCACAAGAACTGAAATGAAGAAAATGTGTAAGTGCTAATTGGGAACGTGCACACATCATAACACTTGGGAATTTGCTGCCTCCCGTTTGTCACATCATCTTAAGCCATGGCCTTGTGTCAGAAGTGGCACTTTTAATCTAAATAATGAGACATTCCACATCTGTTTTCCATGAGAGTGACAAGGAGCAAGGTAACAGATATGGGGTGCTCATGTGAGCACATCAAGCCAAGCTACATGGGCTGAGTCAGACTTTACCGACCCCAGATGTTAACCCTCCTCCTCACCTCCTTCCCCCACCACAGTTTGGAGCAGCTGCTAGGAACAGATGAGCAGCTCTTCATCCCAACAACTACCTCTGACAAGCAGTTGTGATGTGGAGCATATCTGTGCTCCATCATCCCTGTGAGGTGGGGCAGCTTCTGCCAAGAGCAGCCCTGCTGCCTCTTTCTAAGATGCATCTACCTGCTAGATGCTCAGAAGTTGCTGCTGTGCCTCTGCCTTCCTGCTTGATTTCCCTTGGCTGTAACAGATTTTAATTCTAGTAGGTTGTTTCAGCTCTTACTTGCACTCAGTATCAAAGCTAACCTTCTTTCTTTAATTTTCACTTTAGCATAAAATACAGAGAAAGAATTGTGGGAAAAGCCACTGGTAAGGAGGAGGAAGAGATCAGAATGAATCAGCAATAAATAATCTGATCAGTAGAAACATTAATGGGTTTTCATATGTATGTAAATACAAAAGCTGTTCTTGTTGTTTGGATAACTTTCTAAACCACTCTGACTTCTGAGAAACTACTCAGCTTGACTGGCCTGTAGACAAATGTGCCATTGCAACAGAGCCTCTTGTTGAACTTTTGCTAGTTGTTCTATGAGAATTAATCATATTTTACAACCTTTATCTTAATAACCAGCTTTGAGGCTTACCATGTGGCAGTAGCTGAATTTCAAAAAGAAGTTGTGTTAAGTTGAAACTGTTCATTTCAAAGAAAACTGTATTTTCACAGGGCCACATGCCTTTGGGAGGTTTAATCTCATGTTTTTCAGTTCCACCTCAGTCCTATTAAAAACTAGGGACCAAGGTGGTTTCCTTTCTTTCAATGTACTGAATGCTGCTTTTGGGACCAATTGAGTCCAGAGTCCATGAATTAATACTCCATAAAACCAGATCTGTTAAAAATGCCTACAAAGATATTTTGAAATATGTGTGTATGCACCAAATGATATATTATGAAGATGTGAAGATCAGTTTCTAGTAAAAAAAAATATAATCCCCCAAGATATTGAAAGAGTAACAAAGACATGTACATTTTTACTTCACTGAAAATTGCACGGCTTGAACATGTATATTTCAAGCTTGAAGCTGGAGGTTTAGGAGAGGTAGGTTGCTTTTTCTTAACTAAAATGACATTTTTTCCAAAGCTTTTTTTAACTCTCAGCTACAGCTTTTGAATTCAGCTCCTGAAAGGACAAACCAAGCTATAAAAACAAAATTCCCAGAAGCTTCCTCTGGCTTCTGTTAATTGTCAGTGGGAGATTTGATTTCAATAACACAGCTGGATCTGGGTTTGATTTTCAGCTGCGTTCTCAATGCCAGCTTTCCTTGGAGCCTCTCCCCAGTGAGCAGTGCACGTCACCGTGCCAGCAAGCGAGCCAGGACGTCTGCTGCCCCCAGGGCCGTGGTACCAAGAAGCATTGCAACTGCAGCCCCAGGGGCATCAGGCCTCCAGATGTGTTTGTGGGGGGCTTCACGCCAGATACTGAGCAGTTCCTCCAGTATAACCTGAGAGCAAGCAGCCAGGAGTTCCTCTGCAGACTGGTCATTATGAACCCCTCCTTCCTGGCACAACAGCAAGGTCTTTAGCCTAGAGAGGAGATTAGATAATAATTTTTTACATCTTCTGAGTATGCTTCTATAGCACTGAGGTTATTTCTACACAGTTCTTCATTTCAGTTCAGTATATTGGTTTATGGCAGACATCTATGATTTATCCAGGTAAACCCCACTCTCAGCTTTATCTTTGTATTTCTTGTCTTGAACAGATTCATATGAGCCTCACTGAGGGGCAAATTAAACCATTTGTTTCTAGGGAAACAATGCTGATCCAATAAGACAGAAAAAACCCCACCTGTACACAGAATTAATAATAATAACACTAATATCAGGTACACACGTAAAGCCCCTTAAAAATAACAAGTAAACATTACCTCAGTAGAAACATTGCAGCATCTCTCAGGCATACAAGTGTTCTGACTGCATTGTGAAAAAAGGCCTAGAAGTTATTTGAGCTTGGGTTATTTGCTTTTGAAACTGCTCTTCTCAGGGTGAGAGTTTGAGCTACTTTCCCGTCCTAAACTCCATTGCCCTGTGTGCTTGCTTATGCCCACCCTCTTTCTCTGTGCTCTGCTGCGGTAGGATTTTATTTTGTAAAATAAAATCCCTTTCTTACCTTTCTTTAATCTTCCTTACGTGTCATGCTCATTACGTGCAGGTGGACTTAAATTTATTCCCCACTTTCACTGGGCAAGGTGCAAGCACGTACCTGGTTTGAGGGTTAATTTTGTCTTTTTCAGCTTTCCCATCCATTGGGCAGCGAGAGCTTTGGTTGTCTGTGTGTCTCTCTACCACGGCAGGCAAATTGCTGTTTTACAGTGGTATACACAGGTGTAGGTGAGAGCTGATCAGCACTCACTGTGGTGGATCACTGCTTCCAGCCAAATTTGGGGCAGGTAGAAAGGATTTTTTAGAGTTAACACAAAATTTTCAAGAGAAATATTAAGTAGCTGGAAGTAAACTTTTATGGACTTCCTTGACCTGAACTGATGCTACTGCTTTCTGTCATGGCAACCTCATTGATGGGAAATCCAGCCAACATTTAAGTGGTTCCTGCATTTCACAGACACTCTGGGGCTGAGGTGCAGGGGTTTGTTGCACTGGGGCTGTGGGATTCACGCTGTGCCTCCTCCCACAGGCCAGCGAGAAGCAGGTTCACTTCGTCGTGTCGCGGCAGACCAGGCAGCTGACCCCCGACCTCCTGCAGGAGACGGGCTGGAGTTACAGCGCTGGCAGCTCCCAGGCTTGTCCCGCCGAGAGGAACAACCCCGTCAAGGTGAGGGCGCTGGTGTGGTTTCTCTGCCATCCATGGGACAGGGGAATGGGAGGGCAGCTAGGGTTTTATGTCTCAGGGTGTTATCTCTGGCTTCTGTTACCAGAAAAAGCATTTCTTACTTGGCAAAGGAAACACAAAAGCTGTGCTGCTTATTATTTATCCACTGGTGCTGCTCTACTCTGCCTGGGATGGGGAGGGAAAGAGAAAGCAATGGGCAGCGGTGGGGCATGTGCTGATGTGCCCACAGTATCCTGACCATGGCTACAGACCTGACCAGCAGTGTGAACCGGCAGAGGACAATTTGCTCCAACAACAAGGAAATTTTTTCTAAAGTTTCTCCATCTGTAGAATAGTCTCCAGACAAAAAACTTTCACATGCTAGCCTGAAAGATTCCCATAAACTACTTGAAAATTATGGTCATTATTAGGCTGTTGCTCATTTATTAAAATGCCCTGGCTGCTGAGAGCATTAGGACTTTCTGTGGAGCTTTAGACCCAAAGCATGTTTGCTCTGCTCTGGCAGCACCTGGAACTTGCATGGTGTGGGGTCTGCAAGGGCTGCCAGTGTGCAACACGGCTGGACCCAACCCAGGGACAGAGCACAGAGCAGCCATCTCGCCCAGAAAAGGCTGCGGTTACCAAGCTGTCCCCCAGCTGCCCCGTGTACCTGGTCAGAGCGTGGTTTCAGTGCATTAGACTTGCAATATTCTCTTTGCATAAGGCGGAGAGATGCTGCTGCTCAAACGTGCGAGGTTTTAAGTAGAAACCAATGCAGCTAGAGTTTTGAAAATATGTGTTCTGAGCTTACTCGGTATTATTCTTTCCACTTTAGCCAGAGCGAGGCATGTCCTTGCAGGAACTGAATTTGTTTATTTCAATAAATTTGAAGTCACGTGTATGGCTAATATGCATTAATCACCCTGAGTGTCACCACTTATACAAACCCTTGTAAGTTTGACCCTGGCCACCAGTGCCAGGGGTGCATCAGGGAAGTGTGCAGGCAGGGCTTAAGTTCATCCTGCTTGATGGATAGCCAGTTGTGTCCTTAAAGGGACCTCTGGACCAAATATCACACAATGGTCAGCCAAGAGGCAAGTCTAGCTCTGTATTTTTACAGATGTTAAAATATATCCAGTTTTGCAGGTCTTTTAAAACTACATTATTCAGTGTTTTTATGTGTTAAAAATTCTATATCTGTTTACCTATTTTTGGTTTTCCTCTTCTGCAAAGTCACAGCTGTTGTTAGGTGGGATCAGATTAGCAGGAGTTAAAGCAGAAAGCAGTCAGTGTTCAGTAGCTACTACCAAGCAGCAAGTAGTGCCCAACTAATTATGCCTCTGCAAGGCACTGCTTTCTAATGAAGTAATGATTTCCTTAGGAAGATATGTGTAGGACAGCAATTAGCTTGTGTTGCTACTGTATGCTTCCTAGGGAAGACCCTGGCACCTGCTATTCCTACTATGTTGGTCTGAGTAATTAATTGGTACCACATGGGATTATTTGGGAGTATGACTTGTCTCTCTCTGCCCTGAGATCCTCATTTTCTCTTCCTGTACCAAGAGGTGTTGGATGGGAGTTCTTGGTAAATCCAACAGTATTTTAGGTAGCTGTGAGGTTGAAGGCACAAAGCCGACTTTGTAACAGTCCTTTAAAGACTAATAAGTGCTATAAAGACTAATGAATCATCTCTTTTGGACAGGCCACAGCTTTTAGGGGGATTTTCAGTTTTCCGCAAAAGATGAGTACTGCACAAGCACGTAAGTGGGTGTACTGCTGTGGGCCTCTGTCCAATGTCACCATTTGGGCACTTCCCAGGGAAATCACAGCCAAAAAAAAGAAAATTCTGAACTGTTCCTACCTCCCTTTAGCTTTGTGTGTACATAGTAGAGGGCTTCTATCGGGGAAGATGCTCTGGCAATAGATCAGCAGATCAGTACAGCCGGTAGGCTCAACGAGCTTCAGGCACTGTAGACTTTTGGCCCGATACAAACATTACTGGAGTGTTAGTTACCCTTTTATAGAGCATGACTATGTCAGTTTAAATAGTTCATGATATTTTGCTGAAGTTTTAATTGAACATGATTTTCAATTCAAGATCTTTAAACTGGCTTTGAAAGATTTAAATAACATTATTTATTTCAAATAGGCATTAGTGTAGGAGTAATGCTTGCAAGCCTAGGGCCTGTGCAGTGTCCTGATGCAGCACACATTCCTGCCCAAAATCAAGGTAATGCTTGTTGTCTGGACCTCACTGTCAGGGGAGTCTTCTATGTGTGTGTGAGTTGATGAGTCTGCTACCTACTGCCGTCAGTGGGATTGCTTTATTATGTGTGATTAATAGAGGATTGCTAGCTGCCTTGTACTCTGGATAATTTTAAGATGTTTTTTGTCCCCTGAGCTTACTGTAGAAGGTGATATTAGAGGGTCCGGAATGCTCTCGTTGAGGGAAACTGCTCTCACTGTAGAGCATGTGTGTATACATGGGCTGAAATCTGCTCTGAACCCTTGGCTGTATTCAGCACCAAAAATAAACTTTAGCTTCCAGCAGCCGTCTGGCTCATGTGGTGGCTCAGGAACTTTGGGGTGAGCTGATGGCCCCAGAAGAGCCAGCCTCCATCTGTATGGTGTGAGGAGGTGCCTCTCCTTCAGGCCAGTGGCAACCAGCCATGTTGCCCACAAGGCTCTGGATAAGAAGAGGATGATCTCTTGTGACTGTGTCCTTCTCTGGTGGCAGCGATGCCACAGCTGTATGGTGTGCCAGGAGATTGGTCCTGCCCAGGGTCTCATGGATCTGCTTTCCTTTGTACAGGGATAGGGGGAGTACAGCCCAAACTGTTCTGGCTGCCGCCTGGGTTCAGAAAAGAGATGTCACAAACACTTTCTTGTGCAGCTGAGGTTGTGAAGCCAGGCTGTAACACATAAACAGGCTCAATTCAATTCCTTTGAAGTTACTGGGAGCTTTGCCATTAATTAAATAGCACTTGTTTTTAATTGGAACTGTTTTCTTACTTTTTTCAAATGAACTGTCTGGCACTTAAAGCAAAGAAAATGTTGCTGGAGCAGGCAATGTTTCCTGACCATATGAGCAGGTCAATCTTCAGGTGAAGTACATTTTCCAAACAGACATAGTGATGTTTTTTGCCTGCAAGACACGTGTCCTGGCTTTGATGTTGTGATAATCTGCTGTAAATATTTATTTTCCAGTAAACATACAGAAAAGGAGGAAAAAATAAAAAGAAGAGGAGATGAACTGTTATGTTTTTCTTCTCCTGACCTCCAAGGTCACTTCAAAATGACAGAGAAGGACAATTGTTTAGAAGAGAATGCACTGAAATGCAGTCACTGATAAACACTGCCTTTTAACTGGTTTACTTGCTATTGATTATACCTCCAAGCAAGTTCTATGTGTGTTTACTAAAAAAGGCTTTACTTTCCTTTCATCACTGGCTTTGTCTCAGTCAAGTCACCCCAAATTCTTTCTGTCTGCAGCCATGTAAAAAATTATATGGGAAAGAGTAGCTTCAAAAGAAAATTGGTCCTTTGTGGTTCAACATACAAGTATTGGTACTTCTATAATTCTTCACTAAAATGTAGCAGGACAATTTGTTCCCAAGTACAACTTTGAAATCTTTCTCTCTGTGCTGATTCCTCAAAAAATAGTGATAAACCAGCTAAAGTTCTAGTGTTTTTGTTGCCTGAAACTGAATGTATGCTGCATAAGTAACAGGACTGCTCTCTCACTCAGAGCCACAAGTAGAATCCAAATTTCATGTTTTGCTACAAATTTTCAGATTGCAATTTGGTAATAACTACTTTGAAATTTTGAAAATTAGTAGTGCCCCTATCCCACATGTTTCAGGAAGTGGCCTTTTCCAGATAGAAAGCCATTCCTTTTCAAGGGAAAAAGGATATTTTATTAAAACATGGATGAAACATTAAATTTAATTTGCTTAAAGATAACTACTATGTTTAAAATATTTACACCTTAAAGACAAAGGTGAAACATTAAAATTATCTGGATCAGAATGTAACATTTATCTGGAACACAACATTTTCTGAAGGTTTTAAAATCTTCAGAAATTCTTAGGTTTGTTTGCAAGCCCTAAGCCAAATCACTCTAACTTAGTGCCTGTGTTCTGCATGGACCAGACGTGCAGAGCAACAGACATGCAGACATATCCAAACAACTGTGGTATTTGATTTTCTCCCAGAGACTGAGAGAATTCCTCTTTCCATCGAGCTCTTTTCCTTTTTGTTTCTGGTGCTCTGTGGCAGCTACTGTTCTTCATCTGCCCAAGCACAGAGAAATCCTTTGCTAAGCTGCTAGAAGATCCTGCGTTTTGTTGTTAACATTGCATTGCAGAAATCTTCACGTGGAGTTAATTCCACCAAACATACCTTTAAAAAAAACCCCACAAATCAAGGACATAGTCTGCCCTTCTCCCATAAAAAAATTCTTGCCATAATCTTCCTTTGTCCCATCATTGTCACTGAGGGAGACGTGGATCCATTTGCTCCACTTCCTGCTGCTGGCCCAGGAATCAACATAAAATGTCTTTGTGATATGTCAGATTCCTAAGAAGAGATTAATGTGGCTTTGAATGAGTTTTATAGATTATTTTTGCATGTTACGAATGTATTTAGAAGCATGCTATTATATATAAGCCTGTATGGATGACGCTGTTCCTGCAAGAGGGGCTGGGATTGATATCAGGAGCACTTCTTAGGAAATACTTAAGGAAAGCAAAGCAGTTAACATTTAAATCCAGATTTTATTTACCTTTCTGTAAGAACTGAGTACATGGTAAACATGACACTCAATTCACAGGTTTTGTTGGAGCTTGCATTGCAGCAGTTCTCCATCCTGAGGGCACCTGTGGGTTTGTTTCACCCTCACTCATGCACTTGTTATTTCATGACCAGCCGTGTGTATTTAACTTTTCCTGTTCAGGGGCAGGAATATAAGGATGACTGTCCCAAAGTGACCCTTCCAGCATAAGCACTATGAGCACCCTGGAAACTGCTGGCTCTTCACTGTGAATGTCCTTCTCTTCTGGTGAACAGAAACACCTATTCTTCAAGTGTATTTCCATCCATAACTTACACAGAAACACAGATATCTGGAAGATCAAATTAAATTTGTCTCTTCTAATATCTCCCCAGTGGTTTCATTCCTCAAAGCCAAAGGGACTACTTCTCACTGACTATACAGATGGTGCTCAGACTGCAAACAGCAAGATAAGAAGCACAACCTGATAGTCAAAGATGCAATGGTCACTAGGGATATTATTAACAAAAACTTTTTTTTTTGCTTTTAAAATCAAATTCTTATTTAGATTTCAAGAACGTGATTCTATTAGCTTTAGCACTAAAATGACTCTGGTGTTGGTGGGAGCAGTGCCTGACTTTAACTATTGAAGCACAGTTATCTTGGTGGTAACACTGACTGCAGATGCTTAAGCCCCTAAGGGCTTCCTGCCCGCCATCAGGCCAGGTGGCTGGGAAGTGTCTTGGTGTTACATCCCTGAATATTTGTTTTGAAAGAAAATGCCAAAGCTGTCAGGGAGGTCACCATGCCCACAAATCATGTTTGTTGTTGCTATTTTCTCCATCACAGAGCACCCTTCACACCGTCACCTGTCATGAGAAGGTGGTGGCTGTCCGGAAAGATCACACAGAATCACTGGGAATGACTGTGGCGGGTGGAGCATCTAACAGGGAATGGGATTTGCCTATCTATGTGATAAGTGTGGAACCCGGAGGGGTGATCAGCAGAGACAGCAGGATAAAAACAGGTAAAAAGGGGGGATTTTGAAAGCCTGCTTTAAATCAAGAGCTTCTTTTGGAAACTGAGGGATAGTGAAAGAGCTTCACACTCTGACATATTCAGCAGTCCTATAGATTTTGGGATGTGTCGGATTAGAGGGTCCGAGTTGGCTACCAGAAAAGGCATAATATGCAGGAGTAATCATCTCTGTGAAGTAGGATGTAGGAATATTCTGGTAGAAAAAAAAGATAAATAGCTTTTCACAGGAAAATTAGCTTGCACCACCATCTCCTAACTCCTGATACATTTATTGTGCAACCTTCATGTGTTTTTAAAGTAATTTTTTGTGCTTATTTGTCATTGCATTCACAAATTTGAATGAGATATACAGGAGCAAAATTCTCATTATATATGAAGCCACATTAGTGCCTCGTGACCTAACATCTTGTCTGGAAACATTGGCTTCCTAACCCCAATTAGCTAGTGATGTAACAGAGTGATAAAGTGAATAGTTTCTCCCCTTCTATGTGAATAGGCTTGTAGAGCAAGATGAAGAATATATTTTATCAGTTGATTTTGTGGGAATAGCTGGGCAGCAGAGGAAATATGAAACTCTCCAGTTTCAGGATGTTACATCTTCAAGAGCCAGGTCCCTCAGGAGCCTGCATCCAATAATGACACAGCTCACTTACCCTTCATCCCCTGTTCTCCTTCAGTCCAGTCACTGCCTGGAAGCTGGAGGGAAATCCTGAGTTTGAAGGAAGTGAAGGCACTTAAAAATGGTGCAGAATAGCTGCAATCCAGTCAGGACCCATGAGCCTGGGTCTCAGTGCCCAGCACTGGCACACATGGGAACTTCCTCTTTGTGTCTGCTCAACAGAACCCATGTGAGAACACGACAACAGGAGCAAAACAGCAGGTTGCCCCTTTCCTCCTGCTGGGAAATGACTGCCTCTCAGTGGCATACACTTTCCAAAAAATATTCATCATGAAGCAGCATAGAAAACTCAGCCTGGATAGTTCTATAAAATTAGAAACAAATGAATATGCGCTGTTATAATAGCACCATAGGCCTCTGACTTAGAGCAGCTTTTAGGCTGTTGTCCTTCTTACTGGGGACAGACCAAAAGAAGAGGCTAATGTTCATTTGCAGTGCCTGGACTGCCAGTGATACATCCCTGCCTGGAGAAGCATCCAGGCCAAGCACAGAGAGCACCCAGGAAAGCCCTGGCATGCGAGCCTGCCATGAAGGGTAGCAGAGCATTTGGCATTGTTGCTGCTTGCATGACATTTGTGATGTCTCTATGTTCTTCCTGTAGTAATTGAGGTCTTTGCACTTTTCTCTGAAGCTGCTGTGCCTATATTATAAATAAAGCATACAGAAAGATGGCTTGGCTTGCAGCCATTCAAACAGGCATTGATATGAAAATAATAACATGTTATTCCACAAAGCAAACTAGGAAGAGCCAGCTGCAGTGGCAGTCCTCAGCTAAGGGAGAGTTGAGAGAGAAAACGTCATTGAGCTGTCGTGTTTCAAGCTTAGGCCGAGTACAAATGTTGTTAGCTGGAAGTGGACTCCAGAGACCCAGGCACTGGTACCAAAGCTGGGTGGTACAGCAAGAGCCCAGCTGTTTGTTCAGCTCCAGATGCAGGACATAACATGGAAAGAAAGCAGGACAAATCCTCTGTCCAGCCACGCAATGTTTCTGTGTACAGGAATCTACACCCTTCCCTCATGCCTGTGGCATGTTTACTAGCATATGCTTCACAGCCGCGTTGAACGATAGGATTAAAAAAAGCCTCATCAGACTGCCAGTTCTTGGCCATGGATTTGACTCGCTTGTTTGTGGAGGTGGGGAGGGGGGGGGATCCTGGAAACACTTGCAAGGTTTTTTATCATCCGCTTTATTGCTCTCAGGTGACATCCTCCTGAACGTGAACGGCATTGATCTGACGGGAGTCAGCCGGAGTGAGGCCGTCGCCCTGCTGAAGAACACCAACTCCTCAGTGGTGCTCAAAGCCCTGGAGATGAGAGCCTGCGAAGCCCAGGAGGAGCGGGGTCACCCAGCACCCCCTGAGGACACACAGGTGACCTCCGAGAGCAGCGAGTGGTCACCCTCCTGGGTTATGTGGCTGGGGCTGCCACGGTAAGTTCACAGATTGGCAATCTCTTGCTGAGGGGGAGTGGGAGGAAAGATTTGTATTTTCTGGCAATTCTTTCTTTTGGCTTGATTCATTGCACTGACATCTTAATTAAATCCAGACTCTGTCACTGACTTGACTCTAAATACCTCCCTTTAGTAAATGGGTACGTGTACATGACAAAATAGACGTGCAGTTCCCCTTGAGAGGAAGGATAGGATGCTGAATTGTTTCAATCTTGTAAACATATCTGGCACTTAGGGAGTGAAAGGAAAATCTTGCAGGGATACAGAAGCTTGCTAAACTGGAGTCTAGGCTCAACCGCCCTGCAGAAGGCTGAGATACCCCTCTGCAACACTCAAGCTGCACAGCCCTTCTCCTTAGCCAAATTCAGCTCAGTCGTTTGACCTTACCCAGATGTTGCAAAGTTTGTGCTGTTGGCCAGTATCTCCAAATCACCTCTTTTAACCCCACCCCCGCCTGAAAGAAGTCCATTTGTCATACACAGGAAGCAGCTGTGTTGCCATTTCAGCAGGGATAATAGGAGTCACATCGCCTGTCGCTAAGCTCTCAGTGTGCTCGATGTAATACCTACAGCTTCCACGACATCCCAGAAAGTAGGAAATGAGGACACATTTGGAATCTGTGAACATGCAAAGCTGGGATCACAGAGTTGAAACTGATACTCAGTTTTAAGGAATGAAGAATTAATCTTAAAAGTTCCTCTTGACTCCTAACTCTGGCAGCAGTTTAGTGTCTCTCTTTTACAGGAGGGCAGGAAAAGTTGGTCTGCAGAACAGGTGGGCTTTTCTCTACGCACATTTTCAGGACTTCTCTTCATTTCCTACTCTTGCATAGCAGGTTTCCCTCTCTCTAGCTGGAGCCACTTTGAGCTCATTCACCTTGCAGCAAGGTCTGCTGTGAGGGCCAGATGTTTTTCAGGGCTTGGTCTGATCCTAATAATTGTATAACATGCTGAAACACTGCAAGAGCAGAAGGCAGGTTGTGTGTCTGTCACCCACAGGGAAAATGTTCCTCCTCCAGTGGAGAGGACTACATCTTTATACCTGTGAAAGAAAAGCAGTAAAAAAAAAAATGCAATAAATGGATGCCTCTTAACTTGCTGCCCCAGGCAATGGTAAATTTTCCTTACTCAGTCTCTCTGAAGACAGGCAGGCCCAGGGAGATCCTCATTCCTGCTAACTTTTTCTGCACTCCTGAGCTTGACCAGAACCATGGTAAAGGTACTGGACCATGGATAATGCTCTTATTAAAGAGGCACCAATAGACTAGAGGCCTTATGGATGCTGCAATCTGCAGTGCTGAGTCTTGTCTTCTATCATCATCCATTGCTAGATGGTCTGAAACCTGTCTTTGCCACCTTCATTGGGCTGTGTAGAAAACCTGAGCTGTCTCATTATCATCTACTCACAGCTGCCTGAAGTTCCCACTACCTTAGTGTGGTAGAGGACACGAAGGACAGAGCTCCACAGTACTGCAGGCTTGCACCAGAGTTCACATCAGTCAGTTCCACTTTGCACTTTGGCAATAAAATGAGGTTTCCCATTTTAGAAACAGTTTCTGAGCTCACTTTAGCCTTCCTCCTCTGAAGGCTGCATGTGTGAAGGCATTCCAAGTCTTTTCGTCTGCAGGAAAATCAGCCCCAGTGTCAGCAAGGCTGAAGACAAGAGTTCATTGTAACTCTATCCCCAGCTGTGAGGCCGTGCACAGAGCACAGCATGGCCCTTCTCCTTCAAAGAGATGTGGGGACATTGGTATGCAGAGTGGGGACACTGCTCTGAACATCAGACTGGCGCCTGGGACAGGGACCAAAGCGCATTAAATGTGACAGGAACAAAGGTGCTCTGTTTTCCTCTTAGCAGCTGATTGGCTGAGTAGGGGTACAAGAGGATCAGGTTTGGGATTGCTCACTAGGTATTAGCAGACCCTTCAGTCTTCCCCAGTAAGTGTACTCACCCACTTACTGTTCTGCTTCTTCAGGGCCCACATCAGATGTCTGAAAGTCCTTCAATAAGTTCTCTCACAAGCATGTGTACCATGTTAACTCATTGTGCTCCAGGTTGAGCATTTAACCTTTCTCTGGCTTTCAGTTTGCTTTTTGCAATGATCACATCTCACTAGATCCCCAGATATTGTCAGCAGTCTCATGACATCTTCCAGGCTTTTAGAGAAAATTATGTTCTGTCTAAATAGATGTCTGACGGGTCCATCTTGGAACAAATTGCTTGAGGTGCAGTTATGGGGCAAAATGTTGAAGAATAACCTACTTTAATTAAAACAATTTACTAGATGGACTGCTCCAAGACATGGGAGTCTAAGAATGTTTGGTACAGCTAATGGAAAAGTAGAAATGTCAAAATCACGATTATGCAAGATCATACAAAGTACTTGGGAAGATGAGGAGGAAGGGGCACATCTATGTAAGACAAATTGAACAAATAGAAAAGGCAGTAAAACTGATAGGCCAGAAACAGACATGGTTTAAAAAAGAGGAGGCTGGATAGTAGATTATTTAAATCCTTTTGAGAAGGGAAAGATGTGGCTCAAGACAAGCCCTGGCAGTGCAGTATGTGTGTCTGTTCACAGCAAGCAAGTGTGGATGTTCAGAGGCAGCTTCATCTCACTACTTAAGAGTGGGATATTCAGGCTCAGGTAGCTGAGGGGACAGGAGAGCCTTCCTTTGTTCCAAGTCAATGAAATTTTGAGGAAAATCCTGTGAATGGTACCATAAAATGTGCTGAGTTGAACTAAACACTAGAACGTGTCTACAGACTTCTGTCCATGACCAATGAAGTAGAAATCAGGCTAACATTACTAATAGTTACATGATTTAAAGTAGCTTACTGTAAATGCCTGATTTTCCATACTAGAACAGAACTCTTCCCTTTCCAGGGACTGCATGTATATTACAGAGATGGGTAGGGACAAGAGACACAAATACTGAGAGTTAGGGAATTATATCATTTTTCTGGATGAAGTTGGTAGCAGCAGAATTAGACAAGTTATCTGATCTCTTGCACCAAAGCTCAAAGACTTGGAAAAGCCATCTTGCTAATCTAACATTTGTGGATCCCACTTAAATTTTGTCCTTTTCTTGTGAGATCTTAGAATTGAGCTTACTCACTTTTGTATGGCTTAATAATACATAAACAGCTCCTCTGTTCTTTCTGTAGTATGATCCAATATGTGGTGGTTATAAAATACGTGCACATGTGCATCTGACATCTGTCAGAACTTGGCCTGCACGCAAGCGGAGGGGCTGCGGGCTGGGAGGAAATGGTGATGCAGGACCTTAAGCATTCTTGCCCCAAGACTTATTTCAGGGCAGCTAATTTAATTGTTTGTTGTTTACGAAGACACAGCTCCTTTATTGGTAGAGGGACATGTTGTTGTGAAGCATACACAAAGGAAATAACAGGGAACAGCTGGCGAAAAGCATTTCCCCAGCGCTGTGATGCTGCTTCTACCCTTGCTTGTTTTCCTGCTCTCCTTTGCTCTCCTCACATTTCCTTCCCTCAGCTAGTACTCGGAATACTTTTTAGATCATCCTGTCATAACATTTACAAACATTAGTACTTCACACGAGTGCTTTTCTTCATCTGTGAGATGAGAAAGAGGCTAGGTGGCCAAAGTCATTATGCAAACCTGGTGTACAACAAGATGTAAAACATGAAATTAGGACAGAAACATCTCCAAAGTAACTCAATCCAGGCTGTAGGATGCTGGTGGAAGCAATTCTCAAATATTACTTACTTTGCTGCCATTTGTGTACTAGGAAGGGAGGAGGGAGTTATCTTGTTCATAGCTGTTATTGTGAAATCCTCCTGCAGTTGGGCTGGTTTTCATTCCTAGAGCTACTTGTGCTTCATGAAAATCGGCAGGGAATTTTACAATTAAGTACTTGAGAACAGGCACTTTTAAATTCCTCATGCATCAGTAACTGATGCTTAGTTGTAGTGTTTCTTAGAATAGGACCCTCTGGGTAGGCACTGTATATCCTCAAATCTTGTATCTGAGGCAGGTTCACACATAAATCATTCCTTATCCTTCTGGAGCATTTAGTGATAAAGACAGAAGACTTTGAGCTACTCTCTTCCAAGGACATGGTTCTCCTTAGTCTGGTTGCAGTTTAGTGGATTACCGTAGTTTGACCGGGTCAAATCACCCAGATTAGAGCTTTCATTATCACAGAAATACGAGCTACTCAAACACACTAAGCATCTCCATATGATTTTTTTTTTTCTCTGTGGTACTTTGTAGCTTGTCTTTATTATTAAACAGCCCTAGAGGAAAGGGGACTCCCTTTGGGCTGCTCTTTGCTTAGGCAGAGCAGGCATTTCTGCTTAGGTACTGAACCGTTTGGAACAAGCAGTACCTGCATTACATACAGCTCAGCTTTGCTTGCCAGCATCCTTCTCACAGCTGTGACAGTGCTGACAAACAGCTGATGGATGATGCACTGCCATGCTTATACCTCTGTCCCATAAGATGGAGATAAGAAAATGCCGAGTTAAAGGCATCTTAGACATTGCTATTCTTTTAAGAGTCAGTTTCTAGCTATGGCTGTCATGATGGGTTGCACCTGACTGCACCAACACCCCAGCAGGGTGAGTGAAAAGGGGAAGAGCAAGTAAACTCGTTGGTCAAAAGACAGAGAAATCCCTCACTCCTTATGGTCGTGGCCAAAACAGATGTGGCTTTCAGAACTGAAAACATTTAATTACCAATTGGGGTATTGGGAACCAAAGAAGACAAGCTTGTAAACACTTTGTGAAAAGGGGAGAAAAGGGTGTTTCCCAAACTGACCATCACACCAGCCCCTCTTCTCCTGACTTCCATGTCTCCACTACCTTCTTGTCACAGCAGGTTACACCCAGTCCCTTTGGTGAGGCAAAAGGCAGCACAGGGGCTTGGAGTCACAACAGAGTGGTTGCTCTCTGCTGTTCCCTCGTTTCTATGTGTTTTTTCTTCTCTGGCAGAAAAAAACAATCCTAATGCTAGTATGCTGTGTCTGTTTTACTCAAACTTGTCATACACTTTGACAGCAAATATGTATTTATGCTTTCTGGACTGATGAAGACCATGCAAACTAATAACCTTATAGACTGCATGTACAAAATGCACATAAGGTGTGTTTGGCTTCACTGCCTTTTATCCTCCTGTCTTTACCTGCTTGCCTTTTCTATGGCTTTTCTTACCACTTTTCTATGGCATTAGGATTTAGCTGATTAGCTTTCAATTTCAGGAATGTGCCTTAAGGCAGTGAGTGTAGCACACTGGGCAGCAGAGACCTCTGCCCCAAAATCAACACTGAATTACAGCTCTAATGGCTGAATCCTGGCACTGCTTGGTCATGACCTTGATAAGTACCATTTAACATAGAGGGTTTAAGTGATTTTGCATGTTGAAGAAGTCCACAGACGGTAAAGTAATAATGCCTGACTGCTGAGGAAGAAGCAAAAGTCACCTGTTTCTTACATTAGCAACCAGTGAATTATTGTGCAAATATTACATACCTACCATCCTGGCAGCAGGTGAATATTTGTAGGCCCTGGGGGACTAATCTAATATTACTCTGTGAAAGACAGCAAATGCACTATTTAAAACACAATTTTTAAAACACTAGGCATATCAGTCTTTAAGATAAAGGCTATTTATCTTCCCATAGAAGCATCAGGTGCTTCTTAGAAACCTAGAAAGTCTCTGAATAGAGCTTGTAACAGTTGCCTGCTGTAAGTCAGCCTGTATTTTAAGATTTGGAGTAGTAAATATATTTTTAGTAATTCAGTCATTTCAGTCATTCCTGGGGACAACTCTGATGATAAGTTAGTTAAGTACTATGGACAGAAATTTCTGTCACTCGCTCTCTAACAAATGGAATTTGATTTTTAAAAAAGGAAACAGAAATTAATGTACTCAGAGCATTAGGCAACATTTAAGAGTCTAATAACACTATTCTTGTTTTCTCCTATTCTTAGTTTTGGAATCTAGGCTTTGATAAGCATAACATACTTATATATCATAAAATACATTCAAAAGACAAATGGAAGGAGTAGCAGATTTTAGTTTACTTACCACAAAATCTTGTGTTAACCATTAGAGTAAGGACACGCTATCTTCTTGAGAGCAGACTCAGTACTCCAAAGCACTGACTAACGTGGATAAGTTTCTCTCCTCTTCCATGCTGTGACTTATTAGGTTACTCAACAAAAAAACCTCAGGGCCCCTAATTCCACCAATACCTTTCTGTGTCATCTGTAATTTTTGTAGTTCATTCCACTGGCCTTAAAATTATTTCACTTTGACGGGCGCCACAGTGGTAAGTGCCTGAGCACTTTGACATAATTCATCACATACAGGCTCATATCTGGAATATAAGTCAATGGGCTGTACAAGGTAAAAGAAATAACAGCTTTTTGAATTGCTGATTTACAAACATTAAATCCAGGCTTTTCTCCATCACACCAACTAGATCATTTGCATAGATTTCTACCCTATTAAAAAACTTATTTAATACTTAAGCCCAAGACTGTCTGCTAATTTTACTTTTGGGAAAACTGGTTATCTGGTTATAACAGGAAAGCAGTACTACAGAAACAGAAGTGTAGGTGCTTAATACAGTGGGAAAATATGGCACTACTTTAACTCTCCAAAATACTCTATGGGTGCATGAAAAGGCAGATTCATTATTAATGGTTTATCGGAATCTAAAGTTAACTATAAGACATTTAATTAAAGTGGTTTATTTCAGGTATTTGTACAGCTGCAAAGAAATTGTACTACGAAGAAATACATCTGGAAGTCTTGGCTTCAGCATCGTAGGAGGTTATGAAGAACATACTGGGAACAAACCATTCTTTATCAAATCCATTGTTGGGGGAACACCAGCATATAATGATGGCAGAATTAGGTAATGATTACTACCTAAAAAAGTAGCGTTTAAGTAAGTTTTTGTGGTCGCACACAGGCTGAGACAGCCTGACAGGCCTGCAGCTCTTCCCAGCTTGGCCTGGGAAGTTGCAGAAGTTGGGGGGAAGTTGCAGAAGCCTGAGAAAGGCAACTTCGCTCAGACTGTGTTGTGTGAGAAACTTCTTAAGGAATGAAAAACAACTGTCAACAGTGTTTTGCACCTGCAGTTGTACATGATATTTCACTTTCAGAGGATTGTTTTCCTTTCTTCACCAATTAGTCCCTTGTTGTCTTTAATTGACCAATACGATTGTACCTAACGATTTGTTCTATAAAAAGAGCACAGCTCTTGCTTTCTGAAGAATATAGAATAATATATAGAATAGAATATAGTAGACTATAGAATAATACAGTAGAAGAATATAGTAGATACAGTATCATAAACTCTCTTCCTTGATGCACAAGCCTGAATTATTGGAGTCTTAATTGTGTTGCTTGGAATCTGGGAGCAACAAGTTTTTCTTCTGGTAAACTTGTGGGTTTTTTAAAAAAAACATGTTTTCTCTAAGGCAGTGGCAGGGATGGGGGAAGGACTCACTGATACAGAACTAACTCTGGGAGATCTGGAAATAGGACATAAGTATCCTGAAGCTTAACAGATCTGCTTTCATAGCAGAATGTTTTCAGATGTCTAGCAATCCACTAGTATGTAAGTTAATAGTCACTTTGAAGCGCTGCGCATGCCAGCACAGAGGTTTCCCACACATCCAGCTCTAAACACCCCAACCAAACGCCTTCCCTGCAAACAGTAATACACTTGAAGAGAGTAAATGCACAATCATGGCACAAACTTAAATCAATTAACAAGCCTTAAAAGGTACAGTTGCTCAGAACACAGTTGATCTGAGCACAGATCATTCTGGTATCCAAAGAGAGCCTACAAGAAAGATGGAAAGGGACTTTTTACAAGGGTATGTAGTGCTACGAGAAGGGGGAACAGGTTTAAACTGAAAGACAGTAGGTTTAGACCAGGTATTAAAAAGACATTATTTAATGTGAGGGTGGTGAGGCACTGGAACAGGTTGCCCAAAGAAGTTGTGGATGCCTCCTCCTTATTCAAGGACAGGTTGGCTGGGGCTTTGAGCAACCTGGTCTGGTAGAAGGTGCCCTGCACAGAGCAAGGGGGTGGAACTCGATTATCTTTGAAGTCCTTCAACTGAAGCCCTTCTATGATTCGGTGATGATAATTCATCAGAATGAACATCAGAAGAACTATATCATGTTTTCTTTCAAATATGTCAAATTAATTATAAATTTGTAAGAAACCCTAACAAGTATTTTCACCTGCTTTATTCCCTTATTCATGAACAGTAGTTAGCCAGAGAAGGAACCAAAATACTCATTTCCACTCCTTCCCCCGGCTTAAGGATGTGCTTTAGCATTTGAAAACATGTAAGATAAGCCAGGTTGTTTAATTGTTGTCTTGCATTTGTTTTTTCAGATGCGGTGACATCCTCCTTGCTGTCAATGGCAGGAACACGTCTGGAATGATGCATGCCTGCTTGGCAAGGATGCTCAAAGAACTAAAAGGAAAAATTACTCTCACAATTGTGTCCTGGCCTGGCACATTTTTATAAATCAAGTTTTCATGGAGAATATGACAAGTATCTTAACAAGGCGAAAACTTTAAAAAAGAGGAACATCATTCTTTGCTTTTTGGGGGGGTCAAGTATGTGTTTATAAAGAAAAGGTTTGTGAAAATTCAACCTGCATGTCCAGAAAAGTCAAGTTTAGAAAAGCACTGCCAGAAAAGCAGTGACACCATCAGAAAATCACTTCAGACTGATCCAAGCTACAGACTTAAGTCCCTCCTTCCCTGTGTTCTTAAGGATTTTGTGTTGTTTTTTATACATATCTACATATCTATTTAATGCATTATAATAATAATGAAATTTAAGGAGCAACAGCTTCTGCTCACCCACTTTATTTTGATTTACAGAAGAAAACCTTGAATAACTTATGGAAATCTTTCTTGCAATTTTTATAGTTGCAATAATCAGGTGAAGGTTTTTATCCAACACATTAATAGCACTTTGACTATGTGTACCTTTTCATGGTCAGCATGAAGCTGGTATTTTCAAGACTTTCAAGTAATGTTTGTTAGTCTGTAAAGCTGTGAATGAAATTTCTAAAATAATTAAAAATAATTGTGACTCTGTACTTGTACAGAAATTATTTTCATCCAAAACCAAATGACCTCATTTCCCTGGTTTGTTCTGATTAATACTATGAAATCTGGGATTTTTATATAGAGTATTACTTTTAAGGAAATACACTGCACCCTGCTAATGCCATCAAGTATGTCTTTCGAATAACAGTAAAATTTTTATGGGACTGCCTTATCAATCACACTTGATACTGTTCTGCATTAAGTAAATCTGAAAGTGATGATGTCTTATATGTCTCTTAAAATAGTCCTTTGTCTTTCTCTACAAATTACTCATGTTCCACAGTCTTGTTTTTATCTCATCTCACAAGCTTGCAGCGGGAAGAGGATATGTTTGTTAATCTTTATCATGTTAAGGGCAGCTGTTCCCCTAGAACAAAGACTAAAATGAACTCTCTCTTAAGCCACTGAAAAGCAGCAGGGACGATTATCCAGCTTAATTCATCCTTATGCACCCACACAAACCAGACATAATTACCAAGTGTATCATCACCATGCTCAGTGTTCCATTCAGCTAAGAACAATCGGCACCTTTCCCACTTTGCCTAGTTTTTTTTATTTTTTTTTGCCTCACGTTATTACGAGGCTTTTGAAGAGTCTGCAGTTCCTCTGTGTCCCTGTAGTAAGGGATGACCTTTCCAAAAATGTCTCCAAAAGCTATGTTAAACCCACACTGTTCCAGATGTTTACATAATAAAATGAATGTACACTGTTTTCAAAGTCAGTAAAAGAATGACCTTCCCGTTGGCTTATGAAAAAAGGAGACAATTTAATACAAAGAATTTAAGCCCTACTTATATTGTAAGAGCATAAGCCTCTAGCTGTAACATGTTTTCTCACTTTTTCTTAAAAGACAAAGTCAGTCCAAGAATCTTAACATGAAAAATTCATTCTTTTATTTTCAAAAAAAACCAAAGTAACCTTTGATTTCAAACTAACAGAACAAGATTAAGAGCAAATTATTATAATTCCCAGAAAAATAACAAGATTTATAGTAATCTATTTCTGGCACTAATATATATGCAAGGAGGCAAAAATCACACAAGCCTATTCCACAGGGGCAGCTTCAGTGTTTTCCTGTTCAGGAGCAGGTTCACCACTGGCTTCTTTTCCTTCTTTGCTTCTTTTGGACTTCTTGTGTTTGTGCCTTCTGTGGCTATCCCCTTCTTCACTGTCGTGACGACGTCTGCTGTTACTAAATAGAGAGAAAACATGCCTCAAACACTTGACACTTGAGGGCCTATTTAATTACAAAGTACCAAAAAACAGCTTCTGCATTCATATTGAAAACTGACATCTGCTCCCAACTCATAGTTTTTGGATGTCAGTGCACAACTGAATTTTTCCTGGAATGGAACATACATCTATCCATCCTGTACTTTTTGTGGGGAAAAATGGAATGATTTTCACATTTGTAACCCATATTCTAACAGCAATACTTTTAACAATGTCATGTACCTATTGGCATTCCTTAATAATTTGACATTCTTGTTGACCCCTCTTTTCTGGACTTCACTTTTATTTCCAACTTAAAATAGATCATGTAGAACAATTTCTATCAAGTGACTGTGGGGATTATTTTACTTACTGAGAATGACTGTTGAGTTGTTCTGTTCATGCTGCTGAATGTCAGTTTCATTCCACCTCTATCTGACTCACCATTTTTACCCTTCTTTCCCCCGTGTCCTAATTTCTGTTCGCATACATCACTCAATCCAAGGTTACCCAGGGTCAGTATTGCTTTATGTCTGTCCACGTTTTATGTGGCAGACTTGTTCTAAGTAGCACATTCAAGTGTTCACAAACTCCTGTTTGTTTGGGGTTTAAAAGTTAACCTTTTTTTTCTTTTTTTCTTAACTGGGCAAGTCTTTCATATCCTATTAAAAAAAGAGAAACCAAACCTTCGAGATGACTTGTGTCGAGTCTCTTCTTTCTCTCTGTGTCTCCTGTCTCTGTGTCTGTCTTCTTTCTCTCTACTTGTCCTATGTCGGTCATAGCCCCTCTCTGCATAGTCTCTGTATCTGTAGCGTTCTTCATCACTGATTCACAAACAAGAGATTTGCAGGACAGTAAGACCAAGGAGTAGAACAACAGAAGCCTAAATGGCAGGAAAATCTTAATATTGCATCTAGGTGTCTACATGAGTTCCAGTGCTTAAAGGACAATAAAGTTCTTCATGTTATACACTAGACTTGTGCAGTTAATTCAATTCTGAAAGGAAATTGCTCCTTAAAAATGAAAGAAAAGAGAATACAACAGTGTCCCATTAAGTTTATATAGGAGTTATATAATAATTTGAACCTGAATCTAACTGTGAAGGAAATACAGTCCTACATAAGTTTCAGTAATGTTTTCAGATCAGTGTTTGAAACATTCAATACTTACCAACACACTTTTTGACAATTATACAATTTGGGTATATTAAAATTAGATTTTAGTGCAGTTATCTATTTCCTTACACCCGCTTCAAAAAAAAGGAAAAGCTAAGTACAAAGGGTGAAATATACTAAACTTTTTGGGCTGCTTTTGAAATTTATTTTTCTCCAGTGCTAGTGCAGCCTCTACTTCCACATCTCTCTTGGATTGCCATGAAATGCTGCCCTGCCACAATATTGGTAAAAAGCTCTAAACATCACAGGTTAGACAAGAACTCAAAGGCTTTACTTAAAAATATTTTTATATTTTGACTTGATGAAAAGGGCAGGTCTAAGTTTAATAAAATCTAAAAAAAAAACCCAACAAAACCACTGTCCATTGTTTGCCAGCACAGCTCAAATGCTACATTAACATAGCTTAAAATGGCACGATCATTTCATCAATTCTCTACCAAGAAATTCCTACCCAGCATCATTTAACAGTGCAACTTCCATACAAATGAATTCAGTGTAATTATTCACATATCACATGGGAGATCCCCACCAAGTCCTAAAGAAAGGCACAATGTAACCAATCTTTCTAAAGAAGTAAAATCAGTAACAATTTAGATACTGTTGACCTAACAAAAAGCAAGTGTTTCTGTCTCTGCCAACATTTACTCTGAAATAAAGTATCTTCCTGAGGTCCCTGCAGCAGAATATCAGACACAGGGAGAACAGCTCAGGCCTAAAGAGATTCCTTGTGTCCTGGAGCAGTGAGAACTGAGATCAAACTCATTTTATCTGTCACCACTTGGATCCTCTGGCCATTTCCCAAGTGAGGATATTACATTAATGATTATTACAGCTATGCATGACAACTCAAGAGTGAGAAGGGGGACACCTGAAGCAACAGCACTGGTCTTTTTATGAAACCCTGTATGATTACATCATTAAGGAAATGTCAGAAATTAGTAATTTAAGACATTGTAGAGAAGCATTAACTACCCCATAGAAAATTTTGCTTTTCTAAGGGACATGAAAAATATCCACCACATCAAAACAAGGAAAACTACAGCTACAACTACAGAACTCAAAATTATGATTTGCCACTGAGTAATACAACTTCATTGATTTTATAATGCACTTATAACCTCAGATCTGAGAGTAAGCTGACCAACTCCTGCAAAGCACATTTGTGATCAAATGGCACAAAAACTGAGGTTGGAAGGCATAAGGGAGCTCGTCAGGACCAAACCCCAGCTAAAGCAGGGCCATCAGGACCAGCTGACCAGTACCCTGTCCAGACAGTTTCAGGATATCTCCATGGATGGAGACTCCCCAGCCTCTCTGCACAACTGTAGTTTCCTCCTATATCTGATACTGCTTCCCAAAACTAATATTTTGATGATCAGTATCTAATTAAAAGTTAAAATTGGAATGTCTACCATAACTTTGGATAAGCTTGCCATGAGAAATTAGATGGCTACTTGTAGACTTACAGCTTGGTTTCAAAGATAAGACCCAAAGCCCTTAATAGTAACTCACTCTGCATTTGTTCTGTTACCCAGCTATTTTAAAACACTCTAGAAAAGGTTAAAAATATTACTGATACTCCCTTTCAAACCTTGTTTTGGCAAACTACTAAAGAACCATGACAGCTTTTAAGTGTGTCTGATGAAAACAAACAAAAATTTGCCAAGAGCAGTGTGCTGGGAGCTTTCAGGAACACTCTAATGCTGCTCAATGTTTTTGACCTTTATCGTTCAGTAATTGTGAAATCTCATTCAGCTTGGTGACCACCACAAGTCCTGTAAAGCTGCAATCCAGCCAGGCAGACCCTCCCTCATCTGCTCTTCTGCATGAGATTATTAAATTCCAGGACCTTAGAAACACAGTTGCTGGGGTTTGTGGTGGTTTTTTTTGGTTTTTTTTTTATTTTTTCAAATTGCTGAGAAAGAACCACAAAACAGTGACATATCAATCAAATTCCAATGTCTACATTTTTAGTGGTAACTAATTGACTTCAAATTACCAAAATAAAAAACAAAAACAAAACAAAATTTAAAAAGAACACAACTAAACAAAATAAAGTCCCAACCTTTACAGAAGGGAAATAGTCCAAAAATAATGGCATCTTCTCAAGTGGGCAGAGTGAGATGCATTGTAAAAATGCACACTTTTCTCGAAGGATAGCAGTGTAAAAGCAGAACAGAATAAAAAAGCTGAAAGCTCATTTTTTAAACCACATTTTGGTTATAATAGAGCAAAAATAATCCTATTTTCCTATAATTTTAGGAAATGCTTTAGCAAAAACACAGGCTATTCATCTGGAAAACAGCTGCTAAAAGCATTGAAAGCCATAATTTCTGAGCAGTAAAATGGTAAACCTGATGCTTACTACAAACTCCACCAAAGTACCGCTTGATCAAAGTTTAAACAAAGGGAATACAAATAAAAGCTATAAATCCATGCAGTCTTTGAAATAGTTCACGTTCTCTTCCTCACAGCTCCATTCATTTTATTTTCATAAGTGCACAGAATTGAAAATAAACCTTCTCAAGAAATATTATATCTGCATGTTCTTTCTTAAGCCTCTCCCACCTCTTCTGTGACTCCCAAACCAGCTTATCCTAGCTAAGGGCCTCCCATTTTCTTACACAGCCATGTGGCAACAGCTTTGCTACAGATGGTGGATAATTTAGTCACATAAAAAAGTCGAGGCCTGCTCTTCCCCCTCCTTTACAGATAACTCTGGCAGCAGCACAGAGATTTTTTGAGGCCTGGAAGCGATTAAGGTTCATTTCAAGCACCCTTGAATGACCAGGGTTCTTTCTGGCCTTCAATCAAGCTGTCTGAGAAACAGATGTTTAGATAGGTCTTCAGCCCTCAGAAACTCACCCTAGAATGAAGCATATGCCCACAGGAGAGGCCATCACCACACCAGCATACATGGAAAATCCCCCAGCTTGCACCCAGTTTGGGTCTTCAGCTAACAATCATCATGCAAAAGTGTCATCTCTCAACCGCAGTAATGTTGACTCTGAGCGCTCTCTCTCCCTTCAGCTTAAAACCTTTAGTGAAAACAATCTGCCTAACAGCTAACATATATATTTTGCAAAAATTTAAATTTAACAATGAACACTGAGAAAAGTACTAGATATTTACCCCAAAAGGCTTGGTAGATAACAAGCAGATGAAATTTAGAAAAATCTGGCTAACCAATAGACCTCTGGTTTATGGAGCCATAGTGAGCTCAACATTAAATGCTTTGTACTTGAGCACATGAACTACAGAACAGTTGCAGCTTTTTTTAGAAGCAATTAGAAAGCTGAATAAAGTTATCTGACATGATTTTCATTGTCTACATCAAAATTAAAGGAAAGTTCTTGACTTTGAAATAACAGTTTTTAAAGAGACAAGAGATTATTTTCCAGCCATTTTTAATAACCATATTAACAATTTTAGCAGGTATTTAACACCATTAACTAAGGTCAAATGTTGCAACATGTTGCTCTTAGTACCAAATTGGCAACTAAAACTCATTTGGCACTTCTATAGATTTTTCTGTAGATTTTTTCCTAGACCTACTGATGTCAAAAAGAGATGGATAGTTCAGTCATTCTGAAGACAAATCCCCTTTAACATGTAAAGCACTATGACCAATTTGGATGTATACTGTCCTTTCTTTCTGCTTCTGTTTTACATGTAGAACTTTAGAATAATAGTTTCCAAGAGGAAAGGGCACAGCTGAGGAAGCCAAGCACCCATCTCTTTGGAATATGCAGCAGAACACTGAATTTGAAGTACACAGTTTAACAGAGACAAATGTTTTGAGCAGAGTTCCAGCACGTTCAGGACGTGTCACTGACCTGTTGAACGCACTTGAAGACGGACTGTGATCTCGGTCCCTCTCCCTGTCCCTGGTACGGTCTCGATCTCTGTCTCGGTCCCGGTCACGATCCCGATCTCGGGATCTCTCTCTCTCACGTTCCCTGTCCTTCTCTCTTCGTGCATAGTAATCCCACTGTTTGCTGGTGTCCAGAAGACTAGACCATGAGGGTGCAGAACCTGCAGGGTGTGGAAAGGTGACTAAAGAAAGAGACGTAGCTATTAGAAAGTACAACATCAAGTATCGTGTAGAAACTTGTGCATGAAAACACGTTTGTCAGTTTCCTCTAATGACATTTTTTATTCTTCCCCTTTTGCATTAGAGTTCATTCTAAGCAAACACTGCATTTTTTCCATGATGATTACAAAAGCTTCTGGCACTCATTTAAATACTTCTTATGAGGATATACAGAACTAGGGTATATACCCCAAAAGACAGTCTAAACACTTTTGGGGAAAAAATAAATTGTGCTAATACTTGCTCAAAGAATCTGATTTTATGTGGTCAAATGGCTTTATTTGGGGGGAGCAACAAAGCAAAAACAAACAGAAAACAAAACTGCCTTCGAAACTCAGGTGCTCTGAAAATATAGTTCAGAAAAAGGACACTCCCAGCCTTGTATTTAAATGCTATTATTTTTATCTCTTGTACCTTAAAATCGTTGCATTTAAAACACAATGTTAGCTATGAAGTTCTCATTCACTAATTTATATTCTATTCTATGCTTTGCCATACTTTTCTGATTATAGATGTAAAAGGAGATTTAGAAATAAATTCTTTCCGGGGAGAAGAAATAATGCTCCCAATTGTGCTCTGTAAAACAACATTTATGAATACTCAGCACAAACACTAATACCATTAAAATGTAACAGTTAAGGAAAATTAAGCATAGTCTTAATGTAGAAGTGACATGTTAAGATGTTAAGAAGGAAGTCTTAACACTGTCTCCCAATCTTCTCTAGATAGCTGGCAATGAGGAGAAGGAACATGCTTCTCCACTGCTTTTTGCCAGCTTCAGTGTAACACAGAGCTGCTGCTTTTAATGCCCCAACTGTTCTGTCGTGCCCTCCCTCGCCAGAAGCCCCGTGAACGCATCCTGCAAAGGGAAAACAAGGCTGAGTATTTAGCTGGAAAGAGCACTCTCTAGCGGACTTACAGTACTGAGGACTTCTCCCTTTCTGCTTATCTGCCTTGCTAGCTTTCCTAACTTTCAATAAATCGTTTGTTTTGAGCTCCACTTCATCATCTATAATATGAGAACAATATTTACTTGACTTCAAGGTGTCACAAAGAGATTAACAGTACAATAAACATAAATATCCACTGAACAATGTAAAGAGTGTTACCGGTGCTGTATTTAATACTGTTGAGTTATAAAACCAGTGGCTATGTTCAGACTGCCTTGCCTGTAACGTCTGGGGTATGCCTGCCCCAGAAAGCTTTGGCAGAAGCTTAAGAGAGCAGTTTGCCAAGCGTCCAGAGGAGGAATACAAAAGACCTTTAGAGCAGGCAGTGGAGCAGGAAAAAACACTTCATTGTTAAATTTGTTAAATAAATTTGCAATGAAAAGCATTATAATTCCTTAAAAAAGCATTTATACCAAGTTTTGCCTCTAATGAAATGCTTGATACTGTTTAACTTCAGTTCTACAAGCAAAATGAAGGGTTAACAGAAAAAAAAGTCCTAATACAATATTATGCAGTTCATTACACTGCCAAGACCTGAAATTAGTCAAAGGAAAGCAGCCAGAAACAGCAAAAAGACCAGCTGGACTTAGAAGGCTGCCTATTTCCTTGACTCGCCATTATGTCAACAACACACGTATGGTACATGAGACACTGGTTGCCAGCATATTCTAATCTAAAGTTTAAACTTAAACTTAACTTTAAATGTATATTACAAACCAATTATGAATGGTGGTACAAACTTCTACAATAAATTTTGGATACAGTATTTCTCCCCAGTAACACGAGGTAAAACAGTAATTTGACACACTGCACATTTTTATATCTAGATTTTCACCAGGAATTATTCACAACACACAAAAAGCTTACTTTCAAGTATGAACTGGTGTTCTGCTTTTACTACATTAAATGAAGTAATTTGTCACTTCTGTTACTTCTACATGGATTATTCCAGTAATTTCTACAAGAAGGAAGACACTTAAAAAATTTAACTCTGATTTTATTTTTAAAACAGGAAGAGAGAGCTTTGAATAATTACTAGTTTCGGATACATGAGCCCTGTTTTGGAGATGGTTTAAAAACTTAAAGCTTCATGGCATAAGGCAAACTATTTAATGCTTCTTCCTTGTGCCTCAAAAGAACTGTTTCTGTTAAATGTCTTGCAAGTTCCTAAAATTTAAAGAACATTTAGAGCACCGACCAGAGAACTGCTTGAGGAAAAAGCAAACAAGCATACGATAGAAGGTGCTTCAGTGGCTGATCAAATGCAGCTCAAGCAAAGCTAAAGATACCGTGGCAAAGGTAGCACTGAATTGTGAAAGGATTTGAGTGCAAATTGACAAAACCACATTGATGTGGCGGAAGAGCACAAAAACAAACCAGACATTCTTTAAGCTCCAAGTTATTATTTTGCTACGTAATCTTCCTAAAGGGTTTGCAATGGGAAACCCGACTAACTACAAAAGAGACACCAAAGCATGAGCTGAGGAATTTGCATAGGCAGAAGAAGGGCTAGTACCTTAATCAATACTGGTACTTTTTGCAATGCGTTCCATTTACACATCTTCCCCTGTAATTTTGACAAAGCTAGGAAATGCACAGACTGTCAAAGAAGACAACAGGTTGGAGATTCAGTGCTATCATCCAAAGCAATATAAAATAAATGTACTTAGTGACTGTAAATTGCAATGGTATCTGTACCCTGCTGCAAGGTGGAGCTCTCCATGTCCCCAGGTTCTGATTCACAGAGAGCACTGCTAAACACTGACCAGTGATCACATTGCACAACAGGGACTGCGAGATTATGATGCTGACCAGGAAAACATTTTCCAGTAAGAGATGAGCAACAGTGATAAAATGCCACCGAGTCTCTACAGATTCAAAAATCCCTTTGACACAGACAGCTTTGAGACAGACAATTGCTTTGTGCAGCAAATATGAAAGTTTTTGCTGCAACAGGATACCAGATACACCAGAAGCACACTGGGAAGACAGGAGTGGACTGTGCTCCTTTGCCTCCATAATCGAATAAAGGCAAACTATTTTTTAATCCTGGGATACTCTGCATGGCTTTAGTTGTACATCTCAGCTTTTACCTTTTTGCTATAGCAGAAATTACTGCTAAAAAAAGGTCTGTGTAAAGACAATGTTTATGAATTATTTTTCAAGAATTCCTGAAAACATAACAAGCTTCCAATGCATGAAAGCAAACATTTGATAGCTGATGAGGATCCTTACAATGCCAATAAAGTGCAGCTTGTTGCTCCATGAACTGCTACAACTTCAAGAAATTGCACGTCATTACAAAATGTCATTTTGTATATCCATGTTTTGGAGCATTTGGGAAATAGATTTGCTAAATATTTGATCTGTGCTGAACATCACACATCCTCAGAAACAGACAGAACTTTCTCTACAATGTCTCCTCTCACCAGCTAGGAACAAAGGAACAAGGAACAAGGCAATAGCATTTAGCTGAAAGAAAAGACACCAGGCATGGGACTGGATGGCAGACGTACTGAAGGCAGAAGTAGTGACTGGCAACATGCAAGGTCCTGTATCTGCGGTGGGGGCAGTCCTCAGTGTTGGTACAAACTTGTGATGAACTGATTCAAAACATCCCTGCAGAGAAGGGCTTGGGGATACTGCTGGGTAAAAATTAAATACAAGCCAGCAGTGTGAGTTTGCAGCCCAGGAAGCCATTTGTATCCTGGCTGCATCAAAAGGAAGAGTGGCCAGCAAGCTAAGGGAGGTAATTCTTTGAGTGTCCTCATGAGACTCCACCTGGAGCANGAAAGAAAAGACACCAGGCATGGGACTGGATGGCAGACGTACTGAAGGCAGAAGTAGTGACTGGCAACATGCAAGGTCCTGTATCTGCGGTGGGGGCAGTCCTCAGTGTTGGTACAAACTTGTGATGAACTGATTCAAAACATCCCTGCAGAGAAGGGCTTGGGGATACTGCTGGGTAAAAATTAAATACAAGCCAGCAGTGTGAGTTTGCAGCCCAGGAAGCCATTTGTATCCTGGCTGCATCAAAAGGAAGAGTGGCCAGCAAGCTAAGGGAGGTAATTCTTTGAGTGTCCTCATGAGACTCCACCTGGAGCATTGCATCCAGCTCTTGGGACCCCAGTACAGCAAAGATATGTTAGAGCAGGTGCAGAGAAGGACCACGAAAAATTATCAGAGAGCTGCAGCATCTCTCCTATGTTGTTTAGGTTGTTCATCCTGGACAAGAGAAGGCTCTAGGCACACCTTATTGTGGCTTTTCAATACTGCAAAGAGACTTAGAAAGATGGAGAGAGACCTTTTGCCAGGATCTGTAGTGACAGGACAAGGGGCTATGGTTTAACTCTGAGAAATGGTGGGTTTAGATTGGACATAAAGAAGAAATTCTTTATGATAATGGTGGTGGAGCATAGGCTGCCCAGAGAAGTTGTGGATGCCCCACCACGAGAAGCGTTCAAGGCCAGACTGGACAGAACTTTGAGCAAGCTCATCTAGCAAAAGGTGTTCTTGCCCATGGCAGGGAGACTTGAAATAGATAATCTTTGACGACTTCTTCCAAAACAAATAATTTTGAAATTCTATCTACTTTATCTTCTTATTTTCTCCTTTGGATCAAGAAGCAGAGCTCTGCTAGGTAACAGTTCTAAACTCAGCATACATTCTGTAGATTCCATTTGGTGGCACATGATGCAGCTTTTATTTTAGNTGACCAGGAAAACATTTTCCAGTAAGAGATGAGCAACAGTGATAAAATGCCACCGAGTCTCTACAGATTCAAAAATCCCTTTGACACAGACAGCTTTGAGACAGACAATTGCTTTGTGCAGCAAATATGAAAGTTTTTGCTGCAACAGGATACCAGATACACCAGAAGCACACTGGGAAGACAGGAGTGGACTGTGCTCCTTTGCCTCCATAATCGAATAAAGGCAAACTATTTTTTAATCCTGGGATACTCTGCATGGCTTTAGTTGTACATCTCAGCTTTTACCTTTTTGCTATAGCAGAAATTACTGCTAAAAAAAGGTCTGTGTAAAGACAATGTTTATGAATTATTTTTCAAGAATTCCTGAAAACATAACAAGCTTCCAATGCATGAAAGCAAACATTTGATAGCTGATGAGGATCCTTACAATGCCAATAAAGTGCAGCTTGTTGCTCCATGAACTGCTACAACTTCAAGAAATTGCACGTCATTACAAAATGTCATTTTGTATATCCATGTTTTGGAGCATTTGGGAAATAGATTTGCTAAATATTTGATCTGTGCTGAACATCACACATCCTCAGAAACAGACAGAACTTTCTCTACAATGTCTCCTCTCACCAGCTAGGAACAAAGGAACAAGGAACAAGGCAATAGCATTTAGCTGAAAGAAAAGACACCAGGCATGGGACTGGATGGCAGACGTACTGAAGGCAGAAGTAGTGACTGGCAACATGCAAGGTCCTGTATCTGCGGTGGGGGCAGTCCTCAGTGTTGGTACAAACTTGTGATGAACTGATTCAAAACATCCCTGCAGAGAAGGGCTTGGGGATACTGCTGGGTAAAAATTAAATACAAGCCAGCAGTGTGAGTTTGCAGCCCAGGAAGCCATTTGTATCCTGGCTGCATCAAAAGGAAGAGTGGCCAGCAAGCTAAGGGAGGTAATTCTTTGAGTGTCCTCATGAGACTCCACCTGGAGCATTGCATCCAGCTCTTGGGACCCCAGTACAGCAAAGATATGTTAGAGCAGGTGCAGAGAAGGACCACGAAAAATTATCAGAGAGCTGCAGCATCTCTCCTATGTTGTTTAGGTTGTTCATCCTGGACAAGAGAAGGCTCTAGGCACACCTTATTGTGGCTTTTCAATACTGCAAAGAGACTTAGAAAGATGGAGAGAGACCTTTTGCCAGGATCTGTAGTGACAGGACAAGGGGCTATGGTTTAACTCTGAGAAATGGTGGGTTTAGATTGGACATAAAGAAGAAATTCTTTATGATAATGGTGGTGGAGCATAGGCTGCCCAGAGAAGTTGTGGATGCCCCACCACGAGAAGCGTTCAAGGCCAGACTGGACAGAACTTTGAGCAAGCTCATCTAGCAAAAGGTGTTCTTGCCCATGGCAGGGAGACTTGAAATAGATAATCTTTGACGACTTCTTCCAAAACAAATAATTTTGAAATTCTATCTACTTTATCTTCTTATTTTCTCCTTTGGATCAAGAAGCAGAGCTCTGCTAGGTAACAGTTCTAAACTCAGCATACATTCTGTAGATTCCATTTGGTGGCACATGATGCAGCTTTTATTTTAGCTCACTCTTATTTCACTTTTACTGAAAAAAAAATTAAGTCAAATTTTCCTGCATCAGATTTTTTTTCCCATAACAGCAATTAAAATAAAAAAAACCAAACCAAAACAAAACATTGACTTTGCAATAGGATAGCTGAAGGCTAGAGAATCTTAGACAAATGGTTTTTCAAAGGAGAGGTACATCATCAGGATCTCTGAATGACTGGTCTTAGTAATTAAAATTCTGATGATATCTCAACAGTACTTGTTCTCCTGCTTTTAAATCCTTGAAAAATTCTCCCTGACTTGCAGTCCATATTATGGTACATAATGCTCCAAAATCACAATTCTGCAAAAGCAACAGGAAAAGATGTCCAGTATATAAATTAATAAGCAAAACAACAGTGTTTACCAACAGTCGTTAAATTTGCAACAGCATGTACCTATTTACAACGGTCAGCAATGAGCTTTCATAATGGAAAACTGACAGGACCTGTTTAGTCTTCTAACTAAAATCTTCATAAGTGTATCAAACAATCTGATATCACACTGGTCAAAATTTCCAAAGCCAGCAAGCTTGCTTACTTACCACTGCCATATGAAAATGCACGAACAGAACGACCATCATAGCCAGAAGAATGTCCACTGTGGAAAACACATGCAAAACCAGTCTCAGTATCTTACAGATACATGTTAAAACTCAGCTTTAGGAACAAAGCTACCTCCTTCAATAAATACATACATATATTA
>VXBU01001487.1:197125-221747 GCA_013400315.1 Bombycilla garrulus
TAATGTACAATGGATACAATCAGATGCAGCACTCATTCACAGCAACTGTCAGTAAAAAGTAATAAATTTACTTTCAGGCACATATGATGTATTAAGTTAGGATATTTTCTCAATTAAATCATATGAAGGTTTTCTTGGAGATTTTCCATCATCCTTCATCCTCCTATATCAGGTATTTTAACAGAATTTTCAGTTTCAAAGGAAGAGATGTGTACGCCTTCCTTCAGTGAGACCCCAAAAACTGACAAGAGGCTTGTACCATCTTAAGTGAGTTTTGTATATGACCTGGTTTTGGCCTCCAGCAAAATATAAATATTTTTCAAGTGCTAGCTAACCTTTTCCTTCCTTTTATATATTTATACCTATATACACAAATATATGTATGCATATACATATAAATGCATATAAGAATGGTATTCAAAAAACACAGTTGGGCCTGTTACAGCTAAACACTTAGAACAAAATACAAATACAAATTTGGATTCTGAGGAACTCTGGCACTTATAAGTTTATGAGGGCTTGAATCTGTGCTCAAATATTTGTGTACATCTATAAAAAAATGAAATGATAGCTGGAAAGTACACAGTTCACAAAAATAAGCCTTCAGACTACTAAAATATACTTGAACAATACTTCCTTTAGGTCTTAGCATTGATTTACTATCAATACTGTAACTAATTTGATATTTTGATACTGTGTCATAACTCAACTAGTAACTGGCCAAGTAACCTACTCAAAGAACATGTTGAGAGGTGTGACTATTTACATTTCTGTAAAATTACTGTAAAATTCTGAAGCTGTCTCCTCTTTCCCAGATGCAAATCCATAATAACACTGGGCAATGCAAGAATACTTTTTCATTATTTTCAGTTACAGAATACTGATAGATTGCTTTATAAGATTTCAAATAGATAATCACCTGTCTATTGTGGGTATGAGGGAAGGTGGGGGACCGCCAGGTGGTGGTGGAAAACCTGTAACAATAAATTAGATAAGAAGGGGAGAAAGTAAAAATCTATCACCCATAAACACATAAAAGAACTCGGCTAAGCACACAATGGCAAACAAATCCTAGAGAGAACAATGAAAAATTATTTCCATGTAAATGGCGGTTTTTTTGCAAAACTAAGAACTACTTTTCAGCTTGATGAAGGCAAAATGTTAAAACATGTATGATCAGTGCTTCAAATTAAAAACCTTATCATTCTTAAAAATACGGTCATATAGAAGCATGGGCAAATTCTAACAATATTTAATAAATAACAATATTTACTGCATAGCTGAGAAAAACGATTTTAAAGAAAAGAAGGAAATACACATCTGGAAAACTGGCTGATTAAGTCCACTAGCATTTTCATACAATTTCTCCTCTGCCTGGCATCAAAATAGCCGAGTCTACATATACACATATAGTTTAGTATACAAAACCCCTTATCTATAAAATTGAAAGGAAGTTGGTAAGTTGCACATTAGTTAAGTTTTTATCTCTTAACCAAATGTGGAAAAAAATCTAAGCAAATTTACCTGGTGGTGGCACTGTTATTGGTATACCTAAAAAGATAACAAATATCAGTTATAGTAATAGTTTCTTACCTGTAGATCTAAAACCAGACTGAGCTTTCACTAAATACATGATCAAGAAGAATGACAACATATTTTCTGCATCCTCAGGTCAAGATGTCACATTAATACCAACTGTTAAAATTTCAGACAAGCCTTGTGAAATCTAGCTTTTGACTTAAATTCCTATTCTTTAAGATCTTATTTATTTCGAGGCAAAAATAGTGAAGAATGACTCAAGGTTAGAATTAAATTCATAATTCTAACATGCTTAGTATATAGAAGGAAAGCAACATCCCATAGACTTTACATTTGCTTTATTTTACACTCCATGGTGGGATAGAACGAAATGCAACTGGCCTCTGGCTTTCAATAGCTTGGCACAGGAAACAGTAGGTCCGCATGAACAAAGTATTCAGGCAGCAGTAAGCAATACAGATGTCTGAGTCAATGCTATGACACTGCAGTTCACCATTCAGTTGCTACGTGGAGGGAAAAAGATTGTTTTGCTCTCTGTTTTCTTCTAACTAGCTAAAGAAGGAGCATCCTTTAACAGAAACATGTGCAAGAATTATGCTAACCTGATTTTTAGATCTAGCTAAGCTGCTACAAATCTAAGTAAAAGCTGAGAAAATTGTTCCCAACTAGATTAGCTGACCTAACAAAACAATACTGCCTCAACATATAAATCTATCTTACTGATTATGAAAGGAATGATTGAAAGGTAAAAACAATTTGTATGCTTCAAAGGTTCTTTCTTCCCATGTTTTGTAAAGAACTAGCTCTGCCTGAACTGAACACATAACACTGCTACATATTAAACTGGGCTAAAACAATACTGGCAGAAAATAGACTAATTCACCAGGCATAAAGCACTTTCAGTTATCAGCAATTCTGCTTCCATTAAAAAGCATGCATGTTCAATCTGACAGCTCATGGCAAAACTTTGGGGAGGGAGAGAACAGAAAACTCTGGCAAATGCTTCCATTAGTGTTGACATAACTGCATAAACCTTCACACAGAACAGCACTGGCCCCTGCATGACAAAATTTACATATATCTCATTAGTTCAACATTAAAATTGTTTAAATATTGTATGGCAGCAACATTTTACTAAATCTACATATTTATGTTTAGAAATGCCAACTGCTCCCAGACTGCCTTGATAGAAGGACAGAATGAAGGAATATGCAACCAGAGGAACAGTGATCAATATCAAAGTTAGCTAATTGCTGGTGATTTCTATGACATGAATTCCTAACAGCATTAATCCTACAGGATTAAACACACAGTCAAATATATTTGAGGTTTCCGTTCAATCCAGAAAATTTGAAATCTGATCTCTTAGCCAAAATATAAATCAGGAGACAGTGAACTCCAACAGCCAAGTTTCTAAACTGCATGAGCCATTTCCTCTTCACCAGCACGCAAGCTTTCCAATGTGCACTACAATTGTTAAGAACACTGGGTATCACACCATTAAATTTTTGATAGTGTAACATTTAAAAGACTGAACACTCCTGGATGAAAATTCCTGAAAGAAAATGAAGATTAAGAACTCAAATTGTTGCACGGCCAAAGTGTTTACTAGTAATCTTTTTTGGTTAATTGTTCTAATTAATAAATGCTTCATGAGCCTAAAACATAGAAAAAATATTATATAAAACAGCAATGTTAAGAACATAAGCTAGAAAAATACCAGAAGTTCTCTCAAAGTGATTTATTAGCTCCACCTTATACTAAAAAAGATTTCAATTGCCGCACTAAAACCAGTATATTGTTAGCACTGCACATGGCACTCAGCACGATCCGAAGAACTGCCTGGAAATCCATCAGCTAACTCCTCTTTACAAAAAGGAAAAATTTTGTATTAAACAATTAATAGATTCCTCATTCACAAGAATGTTATCTTGTGCAGAATTGTAAGTAAAAATACGACCACAAGACTAGAAGCCAAATGAAAAGTTACACTTAACAACCATTCAAACAAAATTAAGACAGATTGAATATAACTAATATCTAGAGATCAAATGCCCAAATAATTTTAATGAATTGGTTAATGCAGGGTATTCATAAAAAATACATAAGCATTTTTTCCCACAAAAACCTTTAAGAAATTTGAAAGAGTCATGATTAATGCTTATATAATTTTAAAACAGAAACTAATTTACTTGATGGTATCACAAAGGAAGAAATTGCCAAATTGACAAAAGATCTAAAAAGATCCAAACAAATGCTTTACCTCACCTTCCTCGCTAACGCACAAATATAACACAAAACAAGACAAAAAAATCATAAGTTTCAGTTAATGGAAAATAAATAATTACTTAACTCTTCACTGCTTTGCCTTCTAAGTGTATGAAAATATACCTGTCGTGTCATCAGCCAACTACTACTTCTGAGGAAAAGACACTGAAATATTTTGTCATTTCTTGTAATGAAGAGATTACATTACACCAGTTCAAGAAGGTGGCTTAGTACAGACCTTGTCATATCCCTACAACATTGCTGTGCTGCCATAAAGATACATCCAGCCCTAAACCTAACTACTCAGAGTTGTGTGCCAAAAACAACCCAAATGTCATTAGTGCACCATTTTACCTTACATGCTCAAAACTGCCTTCAGAACCTTGTACACCACCCTACCAGCTCAGGGCTGGTAAGTATTTACAGAAAATCAAGTATGTTTTACTAAAGGAAAGCAACGCCACATGTGCTCTGCTTGTGGAGTAAGGAATCAAACATGACCAACACAGCCAGAATTTAGCAACATACTGTGTATGTAAGAAAAGTAATACATCTCAACTTGGTTCTCTTGCCACAGGCTAAATTAGGTAAAATTCTCTGTATCTAAATATAAAAAGTACGCATTTAGGATGCTGAGGCTGAGCAGTCACTTACCAAACCCTGGTATACATTGCAAAGTTTTGCAACAGAAGTTTGGTATTTCAGAGAAATTTATTTTTAACTACAGACTTAAAACCAAAGCACAAAACCCAACTTTTAAAGCCTGTGTAATAAGCATACACATTTTGCTTCATATGAAAATTACTCCAACATAGCAATAAATGAAGGAAAGAGAAACTAGCACATATTTTGCCATAGCCAGTCATCTCTTAGGACTATTTGAGAATTTTCTACATTTGGTGCTTTGAATTGTTCCAGGACTTGTTCCTCAAAAAAGATTTGAATCACAAGAGTGAATTAATACAGAATAAGAGATTTAACTTCAAAGCAAGATCCTTTTTCAAAGGCACTTTTGGAGGATGTTTTATATTTGGAATACTTAAATTTTCTGGCAAGTAGTCCCAGTTTAATATTGGGTAAGTGTAGTTTTTTTCCTCCTCCTCCAGTGAACCTAGGAGGGATGGCAGAACCTATTTTTGGAACAGCTTTGATGATAAAGAGCTGGCAACAGCACAATTAAAACACAAGCCTGAGGAAACTAAATCCACAGCTCTTAATCGTTATTTTCGAATCTACTCGAAGCACGGAAGGATGCTCCAGAAGACATTCTGAACAAGCCTGTGTCATAAACCTGCCTCTAAACATGAGACTAAAACCAAACCTGCTGGCTTGATTGGCAACACATGTGGATTTCCTTCAGCTTTAAAAATTCAACAGGTGAGAGGTTTCATAAAGAACAGTCCAGTACTTGTATGTGACATCCCCGCATCAAGTGCATTTGGGATGTCTGTGGGGTGGTTCTCGTGTTTTTAGTAATATACAACTTAGAACACCTTTTCTGAACCCAATGACAATTAAAATATTTACTTTCTAAAAGGTTGCATTGCATTATATATATTGTTTTATTAGAAAGGTTTAAATGAAGCTTAAAACCACAGCAAGCATTATTGTCGCATCCATCCCCTTTCTGTCTTTCCCCCTCCTCAGTAAGGAAATACCACAAAATCACCAGAGCACTATCATAATCCCACTTCAGAGACTCTATTTTTTATACTTGTTAAAAAAAAAAAGGAGAAGGGCAGAGAATAATTTCATTTTTATAATTTTTAAATCTCTTTTCAGTTTTCTAGGCATTACAATTTTTGTGTATGACCATCACTGAGGAAAGCCAGAGCTTGCAGGTAGAATGAGTTAAGTTTTAAAATTAGGAGGGGCAATTGAAGAAGCAACTTCTTCTATGAGGATTTAAACCCTAGAAAAGTTCATACTAGCTGCACTCAATGTTACTTCTTTGCTTCTACATAAGAATATTAACAGAGAAACTTTAAAAAGATTCCCTCTGCAAGCAGAACAGCAAAGAAACTGCTCAGCATGATTTTCAGAACAAGTCAAGCAAAAGAATTCAAGAAACAGGAGAAAAATGAGGAAAGAGGCTCCACCTTAAATCATTCTCCTCTGTAGACAAATGCTTCACTTTTCTACTCAAATATACCACAAAGATTCTCCATCTATTTCAATTTCTCACTGATAGTTCTTCTCAGTTTCTTGCCAAATCCTTTGAACTTACTGTCTTAAAACGACAAGTACAGGTCACTGTACCACTTGTGCAAATGCCCATGACACTTCTCCCAGTAAATTTCCATATATGTGTAATTTCAATAAATGTTCACTAAATATCAGTAAATTTCAAAACAGATTAATAACAGGATGAGTTCTCAAAGAGCTTTTACTCCTCTAATATTCACAGACACAGAACACTGTAAAAAATATCAGCGACTAATAGGACTTTTAACTGAAAGAAAGGATACAGGACAAATACAATACTTATCAGACTTTTGGGAATTCATACATGCTGTGAAAGAAAAGAGGAACTAGAACTTCTCTTGCTACCTTGACCTTAGACATCAGAGAACACAACTTGTGACACAAATTAACGGTATGCCATACTTTAACTTCAAAAGTTTGTAGAATGATGTGTTAAACATGTACCTCTCAACTGCATTAACAGTTCCTGAATTACAGAAAAAAGCTTCTCACTTCAAATACTTTCAAGAACAAGAGAACCAGCAGTTAGTCTTTAAGTACTTTCACTTTCACTACTTGGGATTATGCTTACTGAGAAAGTAAAAATAAAAGTTTCTGGGTTTGCCTTACAGACACATTTAAGAAAAGAGCAGAACACGAAATTCCAAAACTCTGCACAAGGCACCTCAAGAATTTGATGGTAAAAAATCTCTCATTATTCACATCCTATGTAGTGCAGGATATTTACCTGGTGGGGGAATCAGAGGTGGAGCAGTACTGACAGTTGGAGGGGGTGGGAGGAAAGGAGGTGGTGGAAGGTGAGTAGGTGGAGCTCCTGGAGGGAAAAATGGAGGTGGCTTGGTAAAACTGTCTACTTCAGGATTAGAGCGTTCTGAAAGAACCTGTAAAATATCAAACTCTAGTTACAATTGCTATGTGAAAAGGGGAGAAGACAGGTTTCCTCTCTTTCAGTTACTAAAATAGGAAAGTATCACTTCACACTAAAGACCCATATTCAGATGGTGTAAATTCTACCTGCATACCTACATTCAGTGTTCCATATTTGCCAAGTACATTTAAAGGTCTGAGAGCACCTTAAATTTTTATAGCGGAAACTATTTAAAAATCAATTTGAAAAGCATGAAAACAACCCAAGACTATAAATTACTTAAATACTCTGAGATCAGATGAAAAACACAAGGCAGTGTTTTCAATACCAGCACTACACTCCATTATATTTTCACAGTTTAACCTCAATCTAAGTTGGCATGGAAATGCAACTGGAGTACCAAGCAACCCTGACCCTTCTCTCTGATTCTTCAGGAGAGAAGTGTATTCCTGTATTCCATCTGTATAGATTTAGTTTCTTTCTCAGGATAATAAAAGTCTAGACTAAAAGCATAAAGACTAATCTTGGAATTTATGGTCAAGTACTACAATATAATTAAAACCAAGCTATTAACAAGTATTTGCTCCTTCACACCTTATTTTTGAAAGGCTGCATTTCTCAAACTGCATATAAGGGGGCTTTCACTTCCAGCATTAGTGTCTGGGAGGAATAGGGGGACAAATGGGCAGTTTAAATATTTATCTTTTCACTCCATAAACAAAACACAATCCCACAGAGATCTAGCAGAGCCAATGCTGTCTCCTGGATTCTAAGTCTGCAACATTGCACATTACTTTTCAGCAAGAGGTATACCAAAACATTTCTCTTTTGAAATTTATCAAATATTTCATCTTAATATATTTCAGTAATTGCCAAAACTTATTCCTGGACTTAAAGCTACTTACGTATTACTCATTCATATACACTGATGCTTTAGTCAGAAGCTATGGGAAAAGCAGAAATGTCTTCTAGCCAAAAATAGAATGCAAAACTGCAATGTAAAACCTGTATGTTGCTGTTTTCATTAGCACGCCGTCGTCCTTCCACCCTGCTGATAGTGATGGTCTGTCCAATCACATCTATTGTGCCAGGTATCCGCCTGCAACACAGGACAAACCAGAATCAACAAGCAGAGTCAGAAAACGGGGGGAAAAAAAGAAAAAGAGCGAGAAGAAAGTCTTGTGGACTTCTTTCATTCTAAATGGCAAAAGTTCTTTCTTCTGTAGAAAACATAGAAGACTCTTTCTGAAGAACATTAAAGGTGATGCATTTGCTGAACAATGCAAGAGTACAGAACTAAACAATAAAGCAAAAAAGACTTCTTTGATAAGCAAAGACAAAAGCTGATTGTACAGCAGACTCTTTCCCCCCAATAAAAGATAGTTCTACTGCTCTTCTGTTACAAAAAAACCCAAACAAACAAAAACATCACAAAACTTCAGTAAGAACGTATTTAGCAGAACTTTTGCAAAAATCTCATGTAAAATAGCTATAAACTATTAATTAGAAGTAATTTCTAAATTGCATAAAACCATAATGAAGGATTCCATGGAAGATCAAACAAAGGTAAGACAGAAGAAAAAACATTACCTTAAGCATAAAAACTAAAAATCAAAGTATAATCAATCTCTCAAAATCCTCAGTAAATTAACCTTAGGGGAAATATACTGACGTAAAACAAGTATTCCAGGCACCAGACCAGAAAATATGACAAGTATCTGAATATCACCTAGTAAAACTAAAGCCTGATATTTGTGACAACAGGAATCACTATTTTGAAGAGAGGAATAATCTAAAGTATAGTGAACTTTCCTGTTTGCAGCCCTAAAGTGCCAGAAACCAAGGTTTATAGAAAAAAATAAAACTCTTACGCAGATGTAACAAAACCTATCTGCATAAGAGTCATAAAAACCAGGCTGCCTTGAGCAACCTGATCTAGAGGGAGATGTCCCTGCACATGGCAGGGAAGGCTGGGCTACATAATCCTTAAGGTCCATTCCAACCCCTTAACTATGATTCCGCCTGCTCTGCAGGCCACTGCTGATTTCCAAAAGAGGTTAAAAAGTAGGATTCACCTAGGTCAGCTTTGTTAGAAAATGAGGTATGAAACTACAGAACTAATGGTTAAGAGAAACAAAGGTACAAAATCTGTGCCTCACCTGTAAGGGAAACCACAGTAGATAAAAGTGATAATATTTACCAAAAGCATGATATATAACAGTAAATGACTGGAAAAAAACTTCCTGAAATTTCCACAGAAACAACTCCACAAAAATCAAAAAAAAAATTTTTAGATTCAGAAGACAACTCCTTGTCGTTTTTGCATGTAGGGTAGTACTAACCACATGAATATAAATATTAGGGAGAACAACTGTAAATCAGAATTCTAGGCTGAGAGTTCTGCCAGACTGACAACTTGGAGTCCAGTTGCTCAGGTACTTAGATTTCAATGCAACTGAAAGACACAGCAGACACTAGAGCATGAAGGAGCAGTTAGATCTCCCAGAGGTAATCCGAAGTTCCTTAGCAGACTGCATACTGAGGATGATCCAAATGCCTGTCCTCTGAGCTTTTCAGTATCTGCATTTACAGTTTCCTCATGGATGTTAAAGCAAGCTTATTAAGGTCAACAGTTTAGAGTTAAACAAACAAACAAAACCAGTGCAGTGGTACAAGAATCTGAGAATATACCTGCAAAATCAAAGAGTATATACTACACAGCAATATATACAACAATAACAGAAATTTAAGAATTTCTCTGGTCTTCTAATACCCCATCCTAGAAGCTGGATTGTTCCAATAATCAACACTTGCTTTTCTAAACTTCCCCAATGGTCTTGCATGGCCTTCCAGCACTACAACACTGGATTATTATTTTGCATTAAGTAACTAAATTGAGAACATAGATATTTTTAAAAAATCTATTAAAACAACTATTCTCATCATCTCAGTCTTCACTGACAGTTCATCTGGTTTTAGAGTTCTAAGACCCTTATTCTCCTCTATCACTGGTATCTTCTCTTAATTATCTAAACCATATCCTAGAAAACTCATTTTACCTAGCTTTAGTCCTTGTGTCTAACAGATGACACTATTCTACAGAAGAAAGTCCCTGCCTGGCTCACTCCACTGATTTAGAGGGCTTCCACTTGGGAGTGATGTACGCAGCAGAATTAAGACTATTCCTCTCTCATACTGTTTGCACGCTGCCAGCAACTCTTAAAATCAGCATTGAAAACACACACAGTGACACCAATGCAAGAGTACTGGGCATTAAAGCAGTATATGCCTCAACCATATTATAATAATATTAATTCTGGCTTGGGAAGCAGCCCAAACACACCACTGCAATATCAAATGAAGCAAACCCAGACTACTAACTAGTTGGTTCCTAGACCAAAATTTCACTAAAATAAACACCTCCACTTTATTTTTTAGACTATGAATAGTATACCTGTGCTCACTCAATCCCACTTTATATGTATTATTTAAATAATGCTGCATAGTGTTATGTCTACTGTTCTTCCCAACAACCGCCAAGAGATTATTTTTCATAATTATGGATGAGTTCGGAAATTTGCCATCATACCTTGAACTTGACAAATTTTCTATTCCCAAGATTGCAATAATGATTTAATTGAGAATTTCACCAAAAAAGTTTGAAATTGAACAAGAGAAAGCATAGATTCAGTTGCAAGTGAAGCAGCAGATGACACCTTGAATCATGTGTAAAGTCACACACACATGAAGTCACATCAAGCTGGCACAAGGAGAAATTTCAAAGACTCCCTAGACAGTATCTAGAGTTGTGATAAGTAGCAGGCAATACTCAGTTTCTGTCTCAGTGCCATAAGCAAAGAAAAGGAAGGGCTTGGCTTGTCCCTTACACAATCAAAGCACCTGGGATACAGATGCATTCCCAATGGATCCTCTGAAATATAAAAAAGGGAATCCACACGTGTGGGATGCACATGAACCCACAGCAGAGTTCATACAAAGTGTAGCTTGAAAGGAACATTCCAGCAACTCTGAGTTACCTCACCCTAATTAGAGAATGGTTATTTATGAGGTATTTGCACTAAGAATATCACTTCCATGGAGATTAATTCAGAAAGATAACTCAATCCCATTTGGCAAGAAGAGCTTAGAGTCTACAGAGCAAAGAGAAAGACGGGAAAAAAGAATAAGATAAAAAGAAGGCAAAACCAGTTATTTTCCAATTTCATAGCTTCAAAAATCCTTATCCTTACCACAGATAAAATAAATAAGCTGCTCTTCGGAATACCCCCATATGACTCTTCAGAATCAGACTAACTACAGTATGCCACATTTGTTTAGTCGACTTACAGTACAGTCTAATATGTATGGAATTAAAATATGCTTCAATATTTCTTCTTTCTTGTTTTGCTTATGTATTTTAATTTTCCTCCTCTTGAGGACAGCCTCAGCTTTGTTGAGCTCACCACTAACTCATATAAATAAGAACCAAGTAGATTTAGTAAAAAAACCATTTGTATAAAAACCCATTTTTTTCCAAAATAATAATCTGAGTTTCCATCACTTAGCCTTGTAAGGCTGACACTGGTATTTTATCATAGAAATGAAAGATCAGAAATCCATGTTCTATAAAAAAACTGTTTATAGAAAGCCCTAAGCACAGATAAAGCTGATAAATAGCCCATTGCACTGATGGGCTAATTTCTCTGAAAGCAAGCCCCATTTAAATTAATGTACACTTTAGTAAATGTAAAAGCATAAACGGAGGTTTAAAAACAAAAAACTTCTGACAGAAAAAAGTTTTGTTATGAAGAGCTGTAAATGGTATTACTTGAATGAGAAAATACAAGCTTTTGAAGCCAGCTTATAAACAAAACCTATGCTTGCTTCTCTATTACTAAAGAAGAACTATGTCACAGTCCATGAAAAATGACATAAAGAAAAGCATTGGTCTGAAAACAAGATACTTCTGTGAAGTAGTCGTTTAGGACACATTTGAAATATGTCAAGGTCCTCTTCATGGTCTAGAAAGCATTGTTGTCAAAAGAGGTTCCTTCAGGTTTTTACCATAATTATGACTATGCATACAATAAGCCTTTAACTGTCTCAAAAATTTTCTTTTATACCATACTGTTTGTATATGATGTCAGTTTACTAAACTATTTCCATTATGATCTAACTCCTCCTTCAGGGTTATGCAACACCTTATGCTACTCCACAGCCCAAAGTATCGCAGAATCAAGGCAAGAAATTCAGGTCACTTCTAAACAACTAATATCTCAGCTATGATTAAGACAGCTACTGTTCAAGGAAAAATTCCCAGAGACACATTGTATGAACAAGCACTTGAATTACACATTTAGGATGCAACTCTAGTGAATTAGCAATATTTATTTGCTGGTGAGCAATAATACTCTTCCTATTCCATCAACTACAACTTCTATACAGGTAACATGCAATATTATTGCTAGATCTCAGAGGTTTTTTGGGGTTTTTTTCACACAATTTGCAATCACATGCAAACATATCCTGGATTCAAATCAAAAAGGTAAAAATATAAGCACAAAATTACTTTAATGTTTGTTTACAAATGAAAAAAGTAATCACTGCTATCTGCCCCCAGACTGGCAACCAAAGAGCTATATGTAATGCAATGACCATGTGTGAAATCATCCATGAAGCAATATTACAGCCCTGACTAGGAAGTGAGCTACTTAAATGAGTATCATGCCCTGAACTGCTTCTCACTTTACCTTAATTCCCATGATTGGTCTCTCCTGTATTGTTCCTACCACTTCCTGATACCTGAACTGCATTTTCTGGAGGCAGTGTCTGTCTTTGAGAAGAGCTGCTGCTTTTTCTGATGAAGTAAATTACCAAGGTCTCTCTGTTTTCTTACCAATCCCCACCAATTCTTACCACTGCTTCTATACCAAACTGTATCAGTTTTCTCTCTCTTTGACAGTCAACTACTGCTAGAAGTTGAGAGAAGTTTTACTGCTATATAAGAAATGCTTCCAGCAACTTCTCAACAAAGCTACTGCAAATGCCACATGGCATAAAAGCGATTATTGTAAATTACTGAAGAGCTACATTGCTAAAAAATTTCTGCCTACCTAAAATAAACTCTTTAACTAAAGAAAGAAATAAATCCAACCCCATAAAACGCTGCCCAGTTATACAGAAGTTAGTAATACAGACACAAACAGAAAATAGTAGGTGCACTGTGGAAAAGCCAATTAAAGTAGAAGTATATATAATCCATGCAGCTAATATATATTTACTCATTGAGCTACTATCAGACTTCTGAGCATACAGTTTTCTTTGAAAATCTTTTCTGACCACTCGGTAGAAATACCTTTCTTTACAGAAGAACCTATTTTAAGCAAGTATATCCATTGGAGCAGGTAAGAGAAGATGTCAGTTTTGTCATTGTAACAACTTACAATTACAGAATTCACACTAAATACATACAAAATAACCTGTTCTACCCACTGGAATGCACAAGTGATACAACTGTCAAAGTGATATGTCACAAAGTGACACAGTCATCACAACAGCAAATTTCACACAAAACCAGAATCTACACAATGCATTTTTTCTACAGCTTTAAACTTGACTGCATTTTAGTATCCTGGTCATTAATTACTTCCGATAGTAATTTAGAGGTTTTCTATCTGCCACTGAGTTGAACAAAGAATTGAAATCTTGAAACAAAACCTATGCTAGATATAGATTTGGAATCCTTATCCTGTGAACAATACATTCCAGTTTGAGAACTCTGTTACAAGAACATCATACATTGAAAGCAATTCAGAGAAGAAAATTTAAAATATAGCTACAGGGTTAGCATAAAGTTTCCTTGACAAATAAAAATAGCAAAAAATAACTAAAATCTACTAAACAAAGAGCAGCATAACCTGATAGCTCAGAGAAAAATTTAGGCTACCAGGAGGAATATTCTAGAAGTGAAAGAAAAGTCCAGGCAAGGTATGACTGACATCCCTCTGTTCCCCCTCCCCTCCTCCCCCAAGACAAACAGATTTGGGTGTTGAACTGACTCTTATAGGACAGAATAATTGGACACAAGTGCCTCTAAATTAATAAAGGTACTTATGAATGCAGTGCTAAAGACTGGTCATAGCTCCTAATCTTTAACAGCTGCCAATTAAAGTGTACAATGCACAACCTGTTCTACCTTTCTTACCCCTGTCTGTAATATGATGGTAATCTAAGGGCTTTTAATTTGCACAGAAGCAAGACTTCTAAACAGGATCACTGAATAACTTAAGCAGAGCAGAAGCATGGACTCACCCTAAGCCAAGTGCCAGATATCAAACAGCAGTTTTAGATATAAAAGACAGAATTTATTAAAGGCTGGGCTGTGAGAAGAAACTCAGTAAGGAAATAATTTCTCTCATTTCAAAGAAAATATAGTAAAATATTCAAATATGGAGAAAGCAAAGCTGCCTTGCAGAAGAGATTAAGTTCAAGAATTCTTCCTCTTGTTAAAAGTCATAGCTGTCAGATTCCATCTTGTTTAACAGAAAAAATGAGTGAGCTAATACTCATAAGGACCCTAACCAGAAATATTATGATGCCAAATTTAATTATACACAGAAAAGACAGTATCATGACTCAACAACTGGACTTTTGGAACTGTCCTCTTACTTGGTCCTGCTGCTTTTTCTCCCCTTTTCTTCTACTTTTTCCCAAACAGCCAAGAAGTTAGCATAGTATTCATGTGTGATTATGCTAAATGTGTTTAGGATATCTCTACCCTTCCTTTTTACCGGTTACAGAAACATATTTTCCTCTTTTTCCTACAAAAATTGTAAACTTCAAAGACACAGAGGTAACAGTAGAAAGAATTTTTTGGACATGAGTTACAGCTAACTGACCTGTTGGTTGGAATTCCTGATTTGAATAAGGCAGGAGGAGATGTGAAATCAGGTTTGGTCGACTGCACTGCCAACTCTTTCTCCAAATTTCCAGTTCTGCCCTGCTGTACCTTCAAAATAATGTTTCATCATTAGTTTACCCTCACAAGTGTAGCAGCTCCAACACTCAATAAACACATAGCCAACATAAAAAGAAAGTCCAGCTTTATTCAGAATTTCAAAAACTGTCACCTCTGCACAGCTAGCAAAATTATGTATTTTGTATTGATGTATTACTTAAGTACTGTGTTTGATATATATAAGAATCAACATGCCATAGAATGAATTGTTACAGAAGATTAGACAGCTTAAATATTTATTTTCCAAGAATTTTATTTGTATGTGACAAAAAGTGATTTTCTTAAATAACTTCCTGCACAAACAAAATTACATCCTAATTTTTAAAACTTATTTTTTTAAAAAAATTCATAAACTTAACAGTGATATCCAACAAACCATGAGACAAGAAACTTGAATGGGTTCTCCATCTGCCTTACTAATCATGAGATCTAGTAACCACCTAATTTCTGAGTCATACCAGGAAGTCATCTCATACTCTTGGGTTATGCAAACCGTAAAAGACTTTTCATTAGTTCAGACTGAATACTTCAGAAACACCCTCCTGTTGCTGAAGTACTGCAAAATTCCAGACACTTCTTTTATTGTAGCTATGCAAAACCTCTGGTGCAGTACATCAAGTATTGTTTTACTTCAGCAGCAGCTGCATGTGAAAGAAAAACCTACATGTGTTAGCATTAAAGACAAATATATAGCGATTCAATTTTTCAAGTCATTCCCACTGCACCAGCTTACATCACTCTATGTAGCTAGTTTACTCATGCTATGACACTGTATAAGCCATGATCTCACAGCTTGTAGGCAAGTGAAGTACTATGTTTCTGCAGAACCTCACTTCTAAATGCAGGCACATCTATCCCAAACCCACAAAAATGCACGTAAATTAGTTAAAATTCATCAAAAATTGAATGGGTGTTTTCTATCCAGAAATATGAGGGAGAAAAGGTCTAAGTATTTATCTGAAAAAGACTTCTACAAATTAATGAGCAACTGGAAAATGTAGGAGACATTCTTGTCACTTACAGGAGATTAATATAAATTACATGTAAATAGAATGTAAATTACATGAGACTGTTTCAGAAGAGAAGGAAAAAAGGTTAATGAAATTAATAACTACATGTAAACTCCTTTTAAAACATGACGAACTCTTACAACACAATTATTACCTGTACTGTTTGATTACTAGAGTCAGTACTGGGCTGGAAATCGGGAAGTTTTGGGTTGGACTACTCATCCTTTTTCCTTCAGAACATTTCAGAGAAGCTTGAGATTACAGTCAGTTGCAAATTTTAACTCTTACTGTCCACTATTTGTACTGTCCCACAGCACTATTATACTGATAACTGAGAAAGGTATAAAGCCCCAGAAACCTTCTGATCCTTCTTGCTAAAATAACTGAATATCCTCAAGCACCATATAAGAGAAAACAAAAACACACATCTGCAATTGACAGTTCTGTATCTGCAACTGACAGGAGTACACAGAACAAAGAAACCATTCCAAGTCACTTCAGAGACAGTTCAAGAACAAAAATTACTACATATTAAGAACAGATAAAATAAATAACCTCTGTATTATAATTTTAAGCTTGGTATCAAATAAGTAAATAAGAAATTGAGAAGATTAAAAAAAAGTTCAATCCTTAAGATAAATGCTGTCATGTAGGTCTTTCTATTCTCTGAAAACCAGCATTTCTGAATGGAAAAATTATTATACAAAACTTGATTTATTGTCATCTAACCCCAGAAGGACAACAAAAAATATGGAAGATTATTTACATATACAAGTTGGCAAGGATAACTGTTACAAAACATTGTAGTAAGAGCTACAATGCCACAGGAGAAACAAACGTGCCATAATCTACAAAAGCTTCCCCACCACATCTGCACAAACTCTTTAATCTCCACAAACGAATGCACTACAACTACAAATAAACCATCACAACAAGAAAAATTAATTCCACTGGGAAACTTGTTAGTTCACCAGGCCACTAACTCACATGCTTGCAGAAGAGTGACGAACAAAGCAACACTTTTTAATCCACATTTTGTGACATATACAGAAAGCCACTGATGCAAGATGAGAGTATGAAATAATGGCTGTGTCCATATCACTTGTTCTTCTATCAGTCTGTGCTGGCACAGGAAGCAATACTCAAGAAAAATGAGAGCAACCAACAAAATTTTACTAAAATTCACCTTAAAAAGATGGTATCTGCCATCGAGAATCTCTGCACTTGGTCTTACTTCCATAGCTTTGTCTTCAGCCTAAGTTAAATAACACATTGCCCATTAAGATACCACACAACTCTTAAATGATGGGCCACAATCTCAATAAAGGTACAGATGCAATCTAGCTGTAGCTGTCTGTCACACTGTCCACACAATTGCCAGTGAAGCAACACAGTAACACTCCAAGTTCAGGGAAGGGCGTGGGTGCAAACTCTAACAAATGCACATAACTGGGCAGAACAAGCTTACGACACACAAGCAGCTTTACAGGGGAAAAAAACCATGGACAATACAAAAAAAGCACTATTTACCGTAATTTTATTTGTGGTTGAGGTAACTGGCAAAATTTCAAGACCCATTCGTATTCTCTTTTGTTTTTCACAGTAAGCTTTCCAGGTATCTTCATTGAAGCCATAGTTAAAATAATCAGAGAGATCAGCCCCTTTAAGCAGAGAAGCATAGGTTTTTTAGGGCATTACAAAGCTCATCTTTTCTCCCCATAACATATAACAGCTCTCCTTAGAGCATCAAAACTGATTAGGTATTGATCTAAAAAAGCACAAATTAAATGTACAGTTCACCAATAGACAGACAAACTATTCATGGCTAAGATGGTAAAACCATTAAAATTTAGTCAGAAACAGTAACTTGGCCAGCATCATGAAGTGGGGAGGAAAGGTAGAGAATATAATTGGATATTATAATCCCTCATATCTCTACAATAAGATAAATATAAGATATATAGATTTGCTTTATGTTCAGTGAAGAACTGCTCCCTTTTGTTTTGCTTGTTCTGTATTTGACTTCTCACTTCCTTTTGGCCTCTAGTTTCATTTGATGCCTTAAGTACTTTTAGTGTAAGAGAGAACAGTTGTAACTCAAATGCACAGAATATATTTAACATAGCTAACATTTCAAACACCAGATAATCATCAAAGGCTTCTTTTTTTTTTTCTATTTTGTACACACATTTGTTACATTTGTAACAATACATTTTTATTACCAAAGCAATATACAAAGACTAGAAAAAACCTGCATGCAGCAGCAAGATGTACTGGTACTAGAAAACTGGATCAACACTGGTATAATTAGGGAAGTCTGGACAAATCACTTGAGCCAACAAGACAATGCAGAGGAGACTCATGGAAAGCTCATGCAGCAAGTCCCAGTTTCTTACTCAAAGCTCATGGATGCTGATGCATGAACACAACCTAGCACAGGCAGCTACATTTCACCATTCTTCATACTAAAACCTGTCTGTCAGAACCATTTCCATTTTGCTTTATCCTGTGTTCCATGGCACAGAGCAATGGCAGTAACCTCCAGACAAACACAGATTTCCGAGGAGAGTTCAGGATAGACATGCAGTAAAAAAATGACCTCTTTCTCCTGACCTGTGATGGGGATGTATACCCACAAACACAGCACACCCAAGCACCTTGTGGCACAGCAGGAAGGCAAAAAGTAATATAGTTTCTTTTTCCAAATTATGCTGTAGGGTACCTCCGAGGGTAAGATGACATCCACACACAGTCAACCGCAATCAGTACTAAAATAATCTACAGAACACCTCAGTTCACATAAACCAGACATTATCAGTTAACATAAACCAGACGTTACCTGGCTTTCTCCAAGGTTTATCTTCAAAAGAATCTAAATCTACTTCCAGAAGTGGCACACCATTAATACTTCCGGGTGCATCTAGATCCAGTCCTTTAACTTTTGCACCTGTGAAGAAAAATTATTTAGAGCCTTCTGTCACTACCAAATGGAATTTTATCAGTAGCATTACACTTATAATAATAAAAAAGAAATCAAAAGCCAGAAAAATTTATCAAGAATTTTTAAAAGTAACAATTATTACCTTAATCCAAAACGATCCAGATTTTTCTTATTTTTTACTAATATTACTGTGTAAATTTTCTTACCAGAAGATCCATAAGCTCGTCCTCCTGCCTTAATATTGAGATTCACAGGTGCTGCTCCATAACTTCAAGAAATTAACAAAAAAAAAAAAAATTAGACAAAGAAAACTTCTGAACCAGAAGAAAGCACAAAACAAGATATAGCTAGATCCAGAAACATATTGGAGCCAGGCTCAATCACCATCCTGAAACTCTAGCTTTCCAAGCTGGTAACTGTAAAAGTAAAGAGATCAGCCTAGGAGGAAGAGAGAGTACCTTTCTGTCGCTGTCTGCAGGGTCTCCTAGGTTGAGACCACCCTCAGACAGGACATTCCAGGTGGTGGTTCGAGTTAGTGTTCTTTTCCTTTTTCTCCCAGCTCGAGCACCCAGGGAGACGCAGGAGCCATTTTCCGAGGTTTTCGAGGTTGTTTATTCTTTCTTATCTAAGGAATTTTCTCTCTAAGTTACATAGGTCTGTCTTATAAGCTGGTCTGAAGCACACTCTCCCTGCCCAGAGGGCAGGTCTTATCTTTTTATACCATGAATTACATAATTAACGTTTGCTGCTAATTTCCAATGTGTGACCCTTACATTACACTGTCCAGTTTTCTGACAAACCAATCCAAAAATGCCACCCTGGCTCAAAGATGGATGACATGAAAAACGAGGAGAAATGACATACCACGTGTAAAAATCCTCCATCTTAACTCTTAAGCTTCTTAGCATAACAATGTCACAAACTCATATTTCTACCTTTTAGCAATCTAATCTATACTCTACTTAACTTTTGCGACTTGTAATTCTTCCTGCAATGATAATAATCCTTTCCAGGGAAGCTAGGGGAACACCCTAGACTCCAACACCTTTCTACGCTCAGTAGCAACTTCTCCAACTAATAAACAGTAGTGAAGCAAGTCCCAGTCACTCTTCCTGAGTTGAAAGGATAAAGACCTTGACAGAAACAAGAATGGACAGAACCAGAAGAAGAGAGAGAAAGGAAAAATGCAATTCATTTAGGGATACAGATGACAGACTAGGGATTAGAGTAAAAACAAAATATATTTTAAAAAAGGAAGGGTTTAGATGGACCATTTTCTATTTTCATAATCATTCCATTTAATCTGTACTGAAGTGGAAAATACAAGCATTTCTCTAAAATTATTTAAGTGCTGTTTCAATGTACTTCTAGTAATCATCCATCCTTGTGACAACAGAAAAGTATGTAATTTTTCACTTTCTAAAATATTTGAGAGCTTTCTTCATAAAAACGCACTTGGAAACCTAACTACTGAATAGATTTAACTACCTTAGGAATTACGGTATTGTTCATTTTTAACATTAAGAGCTGGCTCTCCATATCATTTGTGTGTAATGTAACATATCCTCACAGGTGACCCATAAACATCAGGAGATTAGCATACAATTAAAAGGCCAGGGTATAGGTTACAGTATCCACTTCCATGCAATTCTAATTTTCTTTCAAGTGCTACAACAACATAAAAATGACACAAAACATTTAACTTTCTGATCTGCCACTCTGTATTTGTGCATGGTTTTGTCAAACAAATCTATTGGGTTCCTTAAATTGTAGTTGACTACTATATTAAAAATTGTTTAGTCCTATAAAACAGACTTGTTCTACTGCAGTTAAAATGAACAGCAATATTCAGTTTGTTTTAGATTTCTGCCCTTCCATGAACTTTCTGTCTAATTCACCCAGAAAATATGATTTTTCAGTTTTCTATATAAAACTTTCCCTCTAATTAGATACAGGATTATCTGCTCATTGTTTCCTGCATACGTGGAAAAAGCATCAGCAAATCCACTGAGAATATAAATCTAGTTTTGCTTTAGTACTACAAAATTTGAAGTCACTGCCTAGACCACAAGAATATTGCAAATTATTGAAAGCAGAAAAATAAAGAACTGAAAGAATTGGCTCTTTTTCTATTACATGCATTTGCACACTATTTTAGAATATGAAATACCAAAAGTTTAAAAATACCATGTTTCAAACAGGAGTAAATCACCTGCACTCTCAAGTTAAAAACACAATGATATACACGAGTCAGACCTACCTGCACACCAGTCATAATTTGATTAAGAAACTACATCCTAGTAACTTTGGTACTATTAAGCATAAAAATATTAGGATTGCTAAGAAAAACAAGCAAATCATGTTCCCTCAGAAAATTTCCATGCCATAAAAAATATTATTTCATATTTTTGGGTAAAATTAACACTGTACAAAAGTGTTCATGGAAAAAACAAGCCCTTTTCCAAGACCACAAGGGATATGGGGCAATAAAAGTAGCAAGATATTGCAAATGCCTAAACCATGATCTTGAGAAACAATCTCCAGAGACTCACAGCTCTATTCACAAGTACATTAAAATCTTCTTTGAGAACATCAATACGATTGAAACTACACAGATCTAATTAGAACTGTATCCACTACAAATAGGATGAGGGACAAACACTTCTCATGTTCTTGCCATTCTATCCTTTGCAACCAAAATATCGCTGTCACAATAACGACCCCAAAAACGCTGTATAACATAGTCATTCCATAATATAAAACAACTCATTCATTTGCAAACTTCATACAATTATTTATTAAAATTTGAAAACACAATTTAAGCTCATTCAAAACTCTTCCTTGTGCTCTGCTGATTTCATTTCACTTGCTTTCAAGCCACTGTATCATTAGAAACATTGTTAAAGAGTTGAAAAATTCTTAATTGACAGTTATTGTGCACACAATCTGACATTTTTGGTAAGTATTAAATGGCAAATATGTGGCAAACATANATAAATGGCAAGTGTTAAAGAGACTGCATTAATAATTAAATATAATCTCAGAAGCTTCCCCAGTTAATATTTGCAAATAACTTACCTAAACTGTGGGGCTCCTGTCTTAATATCCCCTATGGTGACTTGAACATCATCTTCGTCATCATCACTATCACTATCACTGTCATCCTCAGCCTCTGCCACCTTCTATAAAAGAAAAAGGCATTGCTTAGACAAAAAGTCACCTTCACAATTGAAACACAATCCAGACAAATCTATCCATTCCAGAAATCTTTGAAAAGAAGAAAATTCTCTTCTTCCCTGACATTAGAATTGAGTAGCATTTACAGTAAATTTAGGAGCTTGCAAGTATCTGAAACATCTGGATCAAAATAGGGAAGTGTCTTTAATACTAGGTTCAGTTTCTTAAGCATAAAAGAGTTTCCAATATCTATCTAGCTCATACACACTGGTTCACTGCAAAGATAGGCAAAACTAGCTTCCTGCCATCATGAATTATATAATCAGGGAAACTCAAGTAAATGTTCTTCCAGTTGATGATGAACACTGGAGAAATCTATTTAGTTCCTAACATAAGTTAAGCTACATAAAATACTTGAGACATTTCAGCAAAAAGACTGAAAAATCAGATACAAGAGCAAGCTGTATTGTGTACGATACACTGAGCTTTTTAGACTCCAGACTAGCACTATATGTGTTTCTACTAAGTGGTAATAATCAATTCACACCATTTTCTTTGTAGATCTGCATTTTTCCTCCCAATGAACATCACTCTCCTTTTTCTAAGCAGAATTCAATAACCACATATTAACCAGTCAGTTCTTCACGGTTAGTTCTCGATCTTACTATCTTGATTAACTTTGTATCATGAGAAAACTTGTGATTTCATAATTTAGATCTTTTCCACGTAAATACATTAAGCAGCACAGGTTAAGCATAAAATTCCAGAGAATCATTGCTGGAGATGACTTTCCTTTACTGTGAAAGCAGAATCTTGACTTCTACCCTGTGTTTTCTATCTAACACAAATCAGCTAAAATCAGTTATCCACACAGCACTCATTCTGTAACCACACAGTTTTTTAAAAAACTTCTTCAAAAACTTTGTGGAATCCAAGTGAACTTTTCCAAGCAAATCACCCTTATTCACATATTGGAATCCTTCAGCAAGAGCTGAACACATCGAAGCTAAGCTGATTCTGCTCCAGCAGCCTGCAAATATCTATGCACAGATAAGCTCTAGCCCTTGTCCACTACACCATCTATTAAGTTGCCTGGTACATAAAAAAATCAACAAAAATCAACAACTCCTTAGAAGATAAGATGTTGGAGTGGAGTTCATCCTGGCAACACAACATTAATATAATTTCATAACGATGAAGAGTCTATTCTTGGGGTTGGGAAGATGGGGCAAGTCTAGATCAGAATGGATATTCTGCAAATGACAGCTGAAGACAGTCTTTCAATTCCATATGGCTGAAAAGTGCAAATTCATCATTCACCAGGAAACCCACACAGATGCCATTAAAAAGGCATCAAACAGGAAATAAATTTTTGTCTGGACAATGCACCTGCTCAACCAAAACCCACTTCACTTATAATCAATGATTTCTTAGTTCCCTCTTCACAGAAATATTCACCTGTTCCTATTCAACCAACTTGAACACCCATTTTTCTAANCTCCAGAAATACATACACCTTTGATGCCCTTTAAGTAGCTTTTCAGTTTAAACAACTGAAATAAATTTTAAAGTTTTAATAACTTTTTCTCCAATTTTAAATATGCTGTAATGTCTTTCATAAATAAAGTGCTGGACTTACCGTAAAATAAGTATTTTACTAAGAAGCCAGTCCTTGAAATTTGCACAAATATTTCAGTAATGGTTTCTGCATCACTTAGAAGTTATTTCTTAGAAGATACAAGCTATAAAGTCCCACTGAACTAAAACTACAATTTCTCATATTTAAATTTTTCCCATTCACAGTATCCTTAATCCTTTAATCAACACAACTACTGTAAATTTAATTTCTCTGTCCTTTCCTTCATCATACTAATACTGACATTATCAGACATACTAAACATTGAAGACTACTACAAAACAAGTGCTACATTTCCTCTGAAAGGCATGCGTAATTCATCTCCTGGTTAGCACTTTCACATAGTTCTGCAAATGCTGCTCGTCTATCACACTCAGAAAAAGAAAAATGATCAGAGGACTTTATTTTCTTATCACTGAAAAAAAATAGACCATCATTTTGAAAAGAGAGGTGACTTCAAGCACCATCTTTCTGCCTCCACCCAAAAAATCCTGGGAGTACTATTTATTTATTTTCTGTAAGTTAGATTTAAAAAGTGGATTGCAGCTGGAAATTTGATTTCCTAATTTAGTAATTTCTACGGATTCTGCAGATAACAAACACATTTTAGGGAAAAAAAAGCACACACTTAGGCACTAATTCATTTAAATATAAGTCCTAGTCAAATTATGAATTCCCAGCAAGTCAAAGAATCAAAACATACTGAAACAGTATTTCAAGAACACATTTAAAACTACCGTTTTCACAACGCCATTTTCTGCAGCTTCCTCTTCACTTCCAGGTGGGGGTGGAGCACTTAAACAAAAACAAACAGGAAAAGATGAAACTAGGTATTTATGCACATGTTATTTCACAGGTATCAGCTAATGACAAAAAAAAAGCTTTGCTACATCATTCCAGATGAAAAGCCAAAGCTCCAGTTGTCTTCTGAATTAATTAAAAAAAAAAAGTCAACTTATTA
>VXBU01001487.1:227871-238944 GCA_013400315.1 Bombycilla garrulus
GAGCTCTGCCTGCTGCCCGCCCTGGCAGCGCTGCTCCCGCCGCTGCCCGGCCGCGGCGGCCCCGGCCCCGCAGAGGTCGGGCTGGGTGCGCTGCCCGCCGAGCTGCGGGCGGCGGTGCGGGCCCTGGTGGGTGACCTCGACTCTCTCTTCACTGCCCTGGGCCTGCGGGAGGAGAGCTTCGCTGTGGGGGCCTTTAGCAGGATGGTCGCCGCTGAGCTGGCCAGCTACGCCCCAGCCAGAAACAGGAGGAGGACAGCCACCAACAAGTGCTCTGTCATCTTCGTGGACAGGACGTTAGACCTCGCTGGTAAGAAATCCTTAACTGGTATGGGCTACCATTCTAAAGGGCCCATACCCACCCCACCGGGAGGGTGTCAGATAGTGGGAGCCCTGGTGACCTGATATTACCAAAAATCCATATTCCACTTTGTACCGTGCTCCTCCGATCGGTGTGTAGTTTCAGTTCTGGGTCCTGGGCAGGATTGCTCTTGACATCTGGTCTGCTAGAATACACTTGTTCAGTGGTTACGAGGCAGTCATGGTAATACTCCGGGCTGAAGCTTGGTGAAACATGGCTGGGTTCAAAGCACTAGTTTTTGTAAGTTCCACGTCATCCTGCACTAGTAGGAAAACTTGGTGTTCCAACATGCTGGTTATACCCAATGTCCTCCTTTCTGTTCCAAAACACCTGTTACCGTGTGGGATATATGTATACATATATATATACTGTAATGTTTTGTCCCAGTGTCAGTTTCATGCTTCCTGCATTAAAAGCCACTGCTCTCAAACATCCAGATTTACATTACTCACATTATCCAGTTGTTTGGAGAGGTACCTTATGGGCTGCTTCCATGACCCCAAACACTGTGCCAATACTCCTAGTGCCAGGTGCATCCTTTCCTGCAAAAATAGCTCAAATGGTTTGATAATTTGGTGGTCCCTGGTGGCCAGTGACTCCAAAGTCATACTTAACTACCCAATGAATTGGTGCTGCTTTCCAAATTAGGAGAAAAGTTGGCATAATTGAGCTGGTTAAGTCCTGTACTTCTTGGTTCATGTTTAACATGATCTTACTGAGTAAGCAGTTCCGTTCCACAGGCTAGTGGTTTGAAGAGTAATTATTGTACTGAGTCACCAGGAGTGCGAACAGTTCTTCATCTGGCAATACTGATGGAGAGCATGTTTAACCCCATGGTCATGATGGTTGCTTGCACACCCTTGTATCCCAGTGCATCATAGAAATGAAGAGTAAAGGAGGAGGCTCTGCTGGAAATTGAAAAGTTTGTTTCTAGCACTTCCATTTTCCTGCAAACTGGAAATGTTAACTATGCCTGTGTGCCGCCTTGAGGTGTGAAGGAAATGGTCTGCATATTTCAGACTCAGCCTTATGGACTGCTACAGAATATCCAGTATATCTACTTGTCACTCTTATTTTTATATCTGTCTAAGCAGATACACATCTCTGTGTAACCCTTAGTCATATCTGTATGCCTGGAAGTGTTTCTATACATATGTGTATTGATACAGGAATGACTGCATTTGCTATCCTCATAGTTCCTGGTGGCATGCACAGAGAGTGGGCGTGGTTCTGTTTGTAGTCAATAATTCATGTCATAATTTTTTGCCACTCCATGTCAAGTAGCAAGTACTTGGCACAATGTTGCACCCTGCAGCTCATCTGTTTCTGCATTTTCCTCCATATTTTTCTTCTTCCCAAAATTTTGCCATTGTGTATCTTTGAACTGCTGTGGGATTCATAGCTCTCAGCAATGTGCTAAAGAGTAGCTGTAACATTAACAGGCAGTTAATGCTGTGTTTAGGTTGGGAAGATTGATCAGGAGACTGTAGGAAGGTGGACTTGGATAAGGAGCCTTAAAATGAAATTGTAAGAAGAGGTTTGGGGTGGAAACGAGGAAAGGATTTGTTTATGCACTCAGATAGTGAGAAGACACAAAAACAAGAAAAAGAACTAGATGGGGGATGACAGGGAGCTGCCTGACAAGGAGACTCTTGAGGAGGTATGAAGAGAGATAATTGGTACCACCTTAAACCTGTGAAGGGAAGTGTGCAATCTTGTACTTCAGTAGGAGGTTTTTTGGAGATAACATCGGGGCTATAGTGAGCAGCATTGGAAGGAAACATCAAAGCTTATAGTGTAAGGATGAGATGCTACAGGATTTGGTTTTTTAAGATTCTGTTCTCTGTATCCATAAATGAAATTAAGACTCCTGCATGCAACCTTTCTTTTGTCAGAAAGAAATGCTTCCAGAAGTCATTGGTAATTTCATTGAATTATTCCTATGCTTTGGACCCGATACTCGTGCTATCAAATATAATGTGAACTGAAGAAAGAAAAATCTAGTGCATTTCGGAGGTAAAGCTCTATATGAACCTGAATTTAGTGCCACACAATGAGATTTGTTTTATTGGTTTGTTAAAAACTGTACAGTAAAAAATACACCCCCTGCTTCCCCTGTGAAGTTAGTGATTTCCTGGCTGCTGTTTAAGAATTGTTTGGTTGTCTTTGCAGATTGTGTCAGCTACAACTTGTATCGAATGTCACCTATTTCAGTTTGTCGGTTATAATGTAAAGAAAAAGAAAAATTAGAACAGGATGATACATAAGAATTCTTGTATCCTGAAAGGTAAATGTTAGCCTGGCATGAACACTTATTTTGCAGTAGTCAGATAACTTGTTGTCAATACGAACATTCAATCTGTCTGTACTTTGGCAGCATTCAAAACCATCGTCTGTGCCTTGAACACTCTGTTGCTCATGAGAAGATGCTGAGCAGTCTGCTGACTGTTGACAGTCTTCTGACTGTCCTCAGAAGTGGTGAGCAGAGAGGATCAAGACTAGTCCCATGCACCCTTCTGAAGTCAGTGCAGTTTGAAAGTGACTCCCTGTGGTTTCATGTCCTAGTCTTGTGAAGTTTAACGATCTTTTCAGGCTTGGTTGATTTATGCGGTTGATTTGGGTGACAGTGACTTTTAAACCTCCAGTAGATGTTTTGTGATTGATTTGATGGGGCATGGCATAAGCCACTAGCACTGGTGGACCAGTGGAAACCTCTGAGAAGTAACAGTTGTGGAAAAGAGACAGAGATGGCACTGGCTGTACATGGAAGCAGCTCGAGTACTCTGAGTCGTCCCCCTATGCCAAGAAGAAAGGAGGGATGTTAATAATTAATGTGGGTTTATTTGCATTTGAGGTGTTTCTAGTTAAACCACGTCTTGTCTAGCTAAATGTTGTTCGCATGCGGCATGTGTGGAGAGACAGATGTTGCTTCCAGTAGGAGGGGTGGAGGTTCAGAGGATTACCATGGGTTTTCCCTGTGCAACTTTGCAAGTGTTGCAGTGTGCCTTATACGTCACTAATCTAAGAATGTAGGGATATTGGAGAGCAAGATTACTTAGAAAGTCACAAAGACAGCCCAGCTCATTCCATCTGTACTTCACTGTCTAACTCTGGCTGGGAATGGTAGAAAAGGAAGTTGCTGTCATTCTGTAGTTGTTGCAGTCTTTGGTGAAACAAATGGGTAATAAACAAGCTGAGTGGTCAGGTGTCCACACTGCAGTACTATCCCATGCTGCACACATGTGCCTGCTTTGCTTTCTGTGAATAAAGGCATTGCCAATACAGAGTTTGACTTCACTTTTCTCTTCCTTTTTCATCCTTGCTTCTCTTTTCAACTTCTTTTGCAATACAAAATAGTGGATAAACCGTGGAAAACCATGACTTACAGTCTGGATACCTGGCTGCTGTAGAATTGCTGGAAACAGTCTTCTGCTTCTGCTATCCAAGAGCACTTAATAATCTGACCTCAGCAATGTATTTGATGTAAGGGCCTTGTTTGGATTTATAGAGCATGCAAAGCTAATTCAGATCTGTTGAAACAGATATTTTCTGTCTTTGGAAATGGTGAAAACATAAGAGCAGATAGCTGCCACACAGACCAACTTAGATGGAGTGGGACCATAGCCTGAGAGAACTTCTTATTGCCTCTCAGTGGTGCTTCAAAAGTTCCTGTTTTGCTATGAGTAAAGCTAGGACAGCAAAACTAAGCTCAGCACTGCTGTCAAGCCCTATGTTGATGGCTGAACCATAGTTTAAGTGGCAGACTACAAATACCTTCAACTTGGTCCTGACCTAAAGGCAATAAGGTTTCTGCTCACTCTCTCTTGACATTATCTGTAGTGTGTGTCGTGTATTTCTGCTTAGAGTTGGCTCACAGCCCTAGTATTTTTTAAGCTGGTTGTAGAGCCTGTGTTGAGAGCTCATGAATGGAAAGAAAAGCATGTGTGTTCGAAATCAGAAAAATTGAAGAAAATGTTCCAGCTGGAGTTCAAAGTTTCTCTTGGAATATGGTCAGATTGACATTTCATGCTTTGTAACTTGGGTTGGTTTAGTTATTTCATGTTTGTTTCACCTGAGCTGCCCTAAATTCATATAAAAGTGATGATCTTGATTGTGGCATGCCATTGGTAATTGTTTATTTTAATATTAGGCTGGCCTGTCTGGGTAGCTCTTTATGCAACTTGTATATAGTCCTTTTAAGCACAGCCTTATTAGTTTATGTAGAAAAGTATAGTATGCTTGTGAGTGTATATATAAATATTGTCTTGCTTTTTTCAATAACCATTGCAAATATTGTTTAACAACTTCCTTAGGCAAAGAAAAATGTTTTTCATGTCTAAGTGTAAAATCAGTGAGTATCTAACAGGTGTAAAACTAAGTCTAAATTGTGCTTTTTAAATGAATCTTTCGAAAATGTTGTAATTGCTTTTAACTTTACACATTCTAAAACTTAATTTTACTTTTGTAGAAAAATATTTTTGAAAAGCTAAGTGTGGTTTTGATGTTAGGAGTACCAGTGTCCTTTTCCCCAAAATACATGGTTATTTTTCCTTGTGTTTATTTGTTTTTCTAGTTATGCACCTGATAGTTTTTGGGTCTCTCTATTTTTTTTTTTCCATTTTCTTCAGGAGCAGTTGGTCATCATGGTGACAATCTTGCAGAGAAGATTCTTTCTGTGCTTCCTAAACTTCCCGGCCACAAGACTGATGTGATGGTTAACATGGTGGAACTTACAGCACTGCAGACTACAGATGAAACTTGCAGCATTATAGCACCTGGCTGCTTAGCACAACCAAAGTAAGCATTCTTTTCTTCTTTCTTTTTAAAAATTTTTTAAGTTTTTAAATTATTTTTTTAATGTTTAATATGTTCATTGTCTCTCTGTGAAAAAAATGAACAGAGAACAAGTCTTTAAAAAAACAAAACAAAAGAAAACAGTCAAGCTTACAGCAAAACCCCATCTGGTCGTAATTCTGCTGGAATGTAATAGTCTATACGTGTACATTAAGTGAGTAGGCCAGCTAAGACTTCCAGAAGTGGGAGAATCTCAAGACGTTTTAGATTTGGGTTGTTTAAATTGCTGTAGATTACTGTAGCAGAAATTAGTACAGATTAACACCAAAAATTCTCCTTGTGACATTTCTTTTTCTGCCTAAGTAATAGGTCATGCAAACAGGTAGATCTCAATGGTGACTTCCTTTTCCCATAAGCCTCTTTATAAAGTTAGCTGGATGCTGAATTTTTCTTAGAGTACCTGTTAATTTAAGGTTTTATCCCTATTTCCAAACACAGTACCTGTGGAGAAGGATAATAAGGCACAAATTCAGGTATACAGACAGCTTCATGGGGGCCTGATTTTTGCTTGAACAAGAGCAACCTAAAGCCAGTAACTTCAAACAATTGTACTTAGCTATGTATAATGTGTAGCTAAGACTTTACCAGCAAAGTGCATCAGATTTAATTTTTCACTTTCTAAATTTAGTTGTCCAAATGAAAACTTTCCTGCAGCTTGTGTTACTATGCAAAAACATACCAGGTGCTGGTTTCACTCCACAAGAAATTTTTTTTTCAGCAGTGCTCTAGAAATTAATACAGTGCAAAGGAGATAAAAAGTTCTTTCTCTTTTACTAAAATGCTCTCTTCATATATTAGAAAATGTTTTTTCGAGATAGGCTATTTAATATAGTTCCTATTCTTCTCTTTTGACTTGTTGTGTGATTTTTACACCTGCACTGTATCCTTCTTCTTCCCTTCCCCCCAGCAAAGATTTCACAAACTTCCACTCTTAGCAACATATGGTCTTTATATTCTGAGAGCCTCCAGATCCTTTGTCACCTTCCATCTCTCACACATGCTGTAACTGGGTCCAGTTTCTAGGTTTCACGTTGCATACTTCTCTTCTATAGAAGTTGGAGAGGAAATGTTTCCTCGTAGAGGTGGACTCAGTTGTAACTTGCTGCCAGGGTGACTAGCGTAAATAAAACTTGTTTTGGTTTGCCTTCTCACTGCCTGCTTTCCTACTGATTCCTGAAGTAGAAGTGAGATGTCCTTAAAGGATCTTTCTACACAGCAAAATGAAGAGGTCATTGTCCATAGCAGAACTTTGTGGTAGCATTTTGTGCTAACGTTGAGTAGCTACCAGAAATAAAGAAAATTCTGTCAGAGTGGACTAGGGGAAAAACAAAAATAGATATTTGCTGCCCTGAGATTGTTGACCTGTGCTACCACTCTGTTTTTCTCACATTATTGACACTGAGGAGACTAAAGGTAATTCTGGTATGCCTTCTCATGGCTAAATTATGGCTTCAGTCGTGTATTCATGTTTTTAGTATCAGCTGAGAGAATTTTACTGTGTTCTAAGGTGGCTAGTAGTATATATATACATCAAGGTTTGTTTGCCTATTTGCTGGCTAATGGGAAGGTGCCCTCTGTTAAAAGTAGTTAGTCGTAACATATTTTGTAAAGTCTCATATGGACACAGCTGGTTAAAGAGCAGTAGGATTTGGCTACAAGATGCAAGTGTGGCAAAGCTGGATGACAGCAGCTGGTACCTGGTACCAAAGCAGTGGTGCCATTAACACACTGGTCTATAACAGCTTCTCCAAAATACCTTCCCTCTGCAAACTCATAGTACAGAATCTGTTACACTGGAAATTTTTAGGAACAGATCAGGCAAATATTTTAAACAGTCTTAATCTTGCCTGTAGCACAGCAAAGTGGCAAGATGACTTCTAAAATTCTCTCCTGTTATCACTGTTCACAGCTGAAGTAGAGTTGTGGGCCTTAGAAGAGTCTCAAACTCCAAGTGACTGTGATGTTTAACCTGTTTTTCACTTCTTCTCCAATTATATAATGATCAGGAATAGTTCCTAGTTTAAAATAGGCACTTCCAAATTAGCTTAAGACAGTTGATGAAGAGTGCTTGAAACCATAGCAGTCGCTGAATGTGTGGCTGAAGGTGGTAGTTTCCGTTCTGTTCAACAGGCTATTTTCAGTGTTGGCTTATAAATGCGAACATTAATCATCTTTGCTAGTGTAAAATAGTTGTTTTTCTGAAGCACTGCAATGGATTAAAAATTCCCACTAGTAGGTTTCTGCGTCAATTCCATAAGAAATTCCTTAGGATGCCCTCAATTCCTCATCAGCTTGAATGTTGCCCTTGGTAGCTGGCTCAGAAGTGTTTCTTATAATTGAAAACTTAAGTCTTCATTTGTATTTATAAATGATGTATGGCAAGGAGAGTTCCTCTGCTTGTAAATTTTCTGTTTACTCTGCTGAGTGAAAGTGCCAGCCCTTTCCCCAGAGACAGGACCAGCGACTTCAGTTACACCCAAATGAAATGTGTGGGGGCTCTGTCACATGAAATTTTGTGATCAGACTGTGGCATTTCAGACTCACATATTCAGAATACTTTTTAAATGTTTTCATTGTTTTCTCTCAAGTACTATTTGAGCATGCTGTAGTGAGGGGGGAGAGAGTCTGGTCTTTGCATGCAGCTTGCTATATTTAACATCTCTTATGGCATGCCACTCCAGCAGAAACATCTGGGCTCAGTTACAGAGTTAGCAAATAGAATTAATGAATAATTTATGGTTGGTGTGGTGAAACAAAGCAGGGTTCTTTTCTCAAATCTAAGGAAATAATGGGCTTCTTTAAAGATTTAGTTGAAAATGTAAATGCCATATGCTGCTTGAGTTACTGTACTTTGAAGGTGCTCTTTTTGTGAGGAAAGGAATTTCTTACAAAAAACCCCAAACTATTCTACCGTTCCTGATTTTTTTAGTCTTATTAGCCTCAAAAATCTCACAGAGTAATTGCTTGCCCTACTGTAGTCACTGACATGTTGCTGTTCCACTGTGGATGATAGTAGAGTTATGGTCTTTCAGAATTGTGTCAAAATATTTTATTCCTTTTTATATACAGACAGATGTACATAACAGAGGAAAAACAGTTTATAGGTGTTTAGCTAAAGACATCCACTCTTGATCAGAACTGCTGGCATCTGATTCAGAAAAGTAGTAGCTACCCTGTCCTTTCAAACAAATGATGCATAATAGAAGTGAAATTGTAGTGAAAGCTTAGGGGTAGGGGTGATTTGAAAAAATTGATTGCAATCCTCTTCCTGGTCTTTGTATTTTGATAACCCATACAGTGTTTTTGGAGGAATTCTTCCAAATTTCAGCTTCTGATTTTAAGCATGCATGTAGTGACTTCTAGATGTTGTCTGTTTGGATGAATGGAAAACTCTGTGTTTGTAAGCAATCCATCCTGTATATTTGATAACATTTTGGCCACATTCTTTCTCAGAGCACTCATCTTGTGTTAAGGTCTTTTTTTAGCATGTTCAAGTGTCTTGCTGTCAGTAATTAGTTTATTTTGATGGAGGTTTACCTTTTCCACCTCTTGTGAGCTGGAAGCGGAGGTGCATGAAGCCCCCGCGGCTCCCTAAAACTCCAAATGAGGGTTCAGATGTCTGAATCCTGGTCACCGGCCTGTGGTGTGTGAGAAGTAAAGATTTATATGACAGTACGGGCAACCGAAGGAATATCTATGTTTACTCATTTTCAGTATGCTTTTTTATTAGCCAGGAATGCTTTTGATATGCTTTCCTATTTTGCTGAATAGACTGAATATTTGATTTGCTTATACACATTTCAAGAACTCACTGAATATAGGTTTCTTGTCTGTTTTTCCACTCTTGCATCCTTTCTCCAACATTTGAAGTTTGCAGGCTTCTTAGAATTCAGAATGGTGTTAAAGTCTTTAAAAAAGTCCAGATTATTATTTAAAATATGTATCTATTTAATGCAATCTACAAAGAACCATTGGACTCTTTCAACAAACATTTTTCTATAAAGATGAAATACTTTAATGTGACACAGTTCATATTTGGCCTGCTGTGCCTAAAGCAATTCAATAAGCAATATAGCTGAGCTGCCTGGACACTTTTGACAGAGCAGGTGGAGCCACTAAATCAGCTGCATTTGCATTGGTGGGAGAAATAAGTTGAGAATAAAGTGGCCTTGTTGATGGGTGTGATGCAGAAAGCATTTCTATGCAGGCCAGATGTTTGAATCACAGCACCTGCAAACATCTTTCTCCAGGTTTGTGTAAGGGGGGGCAAGGTAGGTATGCTGGAGGAGTGAGTTAAAAATTAGGACATTCCTGGAGGTGGAATGATTAAATTTTAATGTCTCATGTTAGTGGCAGTTGAAAATACATACTTCTCCCAATCATTGTTAGTTCTGAATTTGTTATTCATATTTTGGACTGATCAGTACTTTTTAGCAATGCTGCAATTTGGATGGAGAAGAAAGGCCCGCTCCAGCTGCATCTTTGCATTTGTGTGTGATGTGATGATTCAGTGCTCCTCTGGTTCTGGTGGGACTTGAACAACCCTGAATGTAAAGGAAGGCCATGAATTCCAGTCCTGGCTCTGCTTTCAGCTTGCAGCATAATCTCAGACAGGTCTCTTAATTCCTTTCAGCCTCTGAGTCCTCTTGCAGTCCTTGTCCAAGGAACTTGTTTTCTAAACCAGTAAAACAGGGAGTTTCTTAGAATACAAGTTTGTATACTGAAGGCAGAAAAATCCTAGGGGTTCTGGTCTCTGGGGGTGCAAGTAACAGTGCAGATGGGTACAAGGGGAGTTCAGCAGTCAGAACTACTGAACACAGAATCTTCGTTTGTGCTTTCTTTGGTACTGTGTCCTTCCCACTCCTACTCCCAGTGCTTTGTTGCCCTGGGATGGGGAGACAGTTTTGGGTTGTATTCACCTGGCCCCCTTTCCTGGGGAGTGATGGAACAGCAGTTCCAGTGATCTCTGTATAACACATACTGCAGTGTTCTTTAAACAGTCACATGTATGATGACAATTTCAAATGAAAGATTTTTTTTGTGTGTATGGAAAATAAAAGGGCAGCAAGAAGTAAAACTGAGAAGAGATTAAAGTTCCATTTTAATCTGGGAAATAGACTTTTTTTAATTGTTGATTTTATTCTCTTGGAGATTTTGTGTGTGATTGTTTTTTTAATCGGGGAACAAGCTTCTGAAGGATATTGGTGTTTTGGGTTTTTTTTTAAACACTATAGTTCTTGGATCTTTTTGGTGTTTTCAATATTTAAAAAAAAAAATTTCCTTTGCATCAGCCATGGGTATTAATTAGGAAAAAAAACACAACTTTTTTTTTTGCATGCGTACATTTTTAGAAGCTTATAATGAGAAGGTAATTTAGGACAGTGTTTTTCTTGAATGAACTGGAAATTTATGGCATAAGTTAGAGTAATTTTCCTCTCTGGAATGTTAATAATAAAGAGGAAACATTAGTATTGCAGTAAAAAAATCCAGATGTCATGACTATATTGCTTCATATCCACTGCAAGTCTTGCAGAGGAGGAAGGGTAACCCAAAAGAAAGGATGGCAGGGCTCTTTTAGACGGGGAGAAAGACAGCTTCGTGCTAAAAACTGCTTTTGGATCTGTCCCTGTATGTTGGTGGTGGGTGAACAACAGCGGGGTGCTCCCTGCCCGTCCCTGCTGCTGGGATTCCTGCAGCTTTTCTCCTGCTGAGCACTTCCCCCTGCTGGAAGCTGCATGCTCCTGCTCTCCCGGGACCCGGCCTCCTGTCTTTGCTGCAGTGCTCTGCTGAACCCTGCTCCTAACGATTGTTTGAAACCTAAACTCAACGCCCCTAATACAAAAACAAACAAACAAACCAAA